>VDFB02264726.1:0-20199 GCA_007258455.2 Sequoia sempervirens | reverse complement strand
AGCAGAAACAACACTAAAACTCCATGATTCTGGTTTATTTTACCAATCCAAAACAGAATTAAAGGAAGACACGGTTTATACAAAGAACAAAAAGCAATGAGAGAACTATTTAAAAATAACAAAACAAAACTTCAAAACATTGCTTTACATGCTCTAAAACCAATAAAAGATCTATTCCATCCTTCTATTTACTGTCACGCCAGAAAGCACAAGAAAATAGATTTTTCTTCACACAAAGTCACTGATTCTTCTTTTTTTCAACATAACTGCCTTTTATTAAAACTTCCCACCGTTCAAAAAACATTCAACCCCATCCAAATGGTCAAAATATTTCTTTTCCATCACAAGGAAACCATTAGGTTTTCAGTTTCGGGCTTAAAAGTAAAGAAAAGATGTGTGTTCGAAAACACACTATGTTTTGCAATTTTAACCAAAACTTCAGGAATCAAGCACACAAAGATCCCTGACTTATTCAAATTTAAAACTAAGCTCTAAAAAGGTCCCCTTACACATCCTAAAAGGCATTAGAACCTTGCACAACAAAAATAAAATAGATTTAAAACAACACTTCAAGATTTGCTTATTCTATTTGGTAGGTGCTCCTGCACCAATCAAGCTTCTTCTACTCAAAGCATCTGCAACTTTGTTAGTTTGGCCACTTTTATGCTTGATAATAAAGGTAAAATTTTGCAGAAATTCAACCCATTTTACATGCCTTTGATTTAATTTGGTTTGGTTACTGATAAACTTTAAAGCATGATTATCAGTATACAATACAAATTCTTTAGGAATTAAGTAATGTCTCCAATTTTTCAAAGCTTGAACAAGAGCATAAAATTCTTTGTCATATGAAGAATAATTCTTTCTTGCATCATTCAATTTCTCACTATAGTAAGCAATTGGCTTACCTTCCTGACTTAAAACAGCACCTACAGCCATTCCACTGGCATCACATTCAACTTGGAAAAGTTTACAAAAATCAGGTAAAGCTAAATAAGGTTGTTCAGTAATATTTTTCTTAAGTAACTGAAAACTTGTTTCTACTTCTTTAGTTCATTGGAATAACTGTTTATTTCCCTTGTTTGTTTCAACAATCGGAGCACAAATTCCACTGAAGTTTTTTATGAACTTTCTATAGAAACTAGCTAGTCCATGGAAACTTCTTACCTCAAAGATATTCCTTGGAGTAGGCCAATCTATTATTGCTTTAACCTTTTCAGGATCCATTTTCAAACCATCTTCAAATATTACAAAACCCAAGTAGATTAATTCTGGTTTCAAAAAGGTGCACTTCTTAAGATTGATTAAAAGTTTTTCCTGCTTCAATTTACTTAAAACCAATCTTAAGTGTCTAAGGTGTTCTTCCTTTGTTTGACTATAGATTAAAATATCATCAAGATAGACTATTTCAAATTTTCCTGTGAATTCCTTAAGTACTTCGTTCATTAATCTCATGAAAGTACTTGGAGCATTTGTTAAACCAAATGGCATTACTAACCATTCAAAAAGTCCATCATTTGTTTTAAATGTTGTTTTCCATTCATCACCTTCTCTTATTCTAATCTAATGATACCCACTTTTTAAATCTATTTTGGAAAAATACTTAGCACCACTCAGACAATCCATTAAATCATCCATACGAGGCAAAGGAAATCTATACCTGATGGTGATTTTATTTATGGCTCTAGAATCTGTGCACATTCTCCATCCTCCATCTTCTTTTGGGCTCAATACTGTAGGAACAACACAGGGACTTAGACTCTCTCTGACCAATCCTTTGTCAAGCAGATCTTGTACTTGGGCTTTGATCTCTTCATTTTCCCTTGAAGTCATCCTGTAAGCTGCTTTGTTTGGCAAGTTAGCTCCTAGAATGAGATCAATATGATGACTGATACTTCTCATTGGTGGCAAATCATCCACAACAATATCAATGAATTCATTTAACATTTTCTGAATTTCTAGAGGTAAATCAACCAAACTTGTACTTGTAAGAATTACTTTTGGTTTTCCAATTAGATCAAAATTCACTTCCTCATTCGTGATTTGATGCAAAAATTCTTTCCCACTTACCATTAACACCTTAGGACTGACCTCCTCAACTACACTTTCATCCTTAAGGGGTGTTAGTGTGTGTTTATGTCCATCTTTTTCAAGAGTATATGTGGTACATCTTCCATCATGGATTTCCTTTCTATCAAAATACCAAGGTCTACCTAAGAGAATATGACAAACATCCATTGGCATAACATCACATATTACTTTATCTTTATAACTCCCTATTTGGAACTTTACTTGGCACTGTTCATTTACCAATATCTGATGTCCTTTTTGCAACCAAGACACCTTATATGGTGTTGGATGTGTTGTCTTTTTCAAGCCTAACTTATCAACCATTTCAGTGGATACAAGATTGTTAGTGCTTCCACTATCAATAATAACTTTACAACATTTACCTTTCGTTTTACAGGTAGTTCTGAATAGTGCTTTCCTTTGTGCGGGTTCATGGATTTCCTTGTTTGGCTTGAGCAGAACTCGCTTCATAAGTAGTGATTCTCCAACCTTAGGTACATTTGTATGAACAGGTGATTCTACAGTCTCTTCCTCAGCTTGAGCAATGTGTGCACTTCTTTGACTTGTGGTGGAATTTTCTGGGCACTCATAAGATCTATGTCCATATTGATTACATTTAAAACATTTTCCAACAAATCCTCTACCTCTACCTCTTGAATAAGGTCTTCTTCTTCTAAAAGAATCATTACCTCAGGAGGATTGTTTTTGGTGATGTGAGCTACTAGCTTCTTCTCTGTGATCTTGCCACTGACCTCTACCACTTGGTGATCCTCTTCCTTTGAAACTTCTACTTTTCCCTCTCGAACTTTGTGCTTGTTTTCTGGAAAGCTTCTCCTCTACTTTGAGCGCATACTGGTATGCCTCTTCCACTGTTCTTGGACACAAAAGATTAATCTCATCCTGAATATTATATCTCAATCCATTGAGATACCGAGCCACTTTCTCTGTGTTACCTTCAATATGACCAACTCTAATGGTCAACCTATAAAATTCCTGTGTATAATCTTTAACTGACATTTCTTTTTGCTTAAGATTTTGCAATTTCTTGAAAAGATTAAGTTGGTAATCTTTAGGCAAGAATTTACCTTTTAGTTTAGCTACCATCCTTTCCCAGTTCTTGATCTTTGGCTTGCCTTTTCGTCTTCTTTCATCTTGGACTCCATCCCACCAGAGAGATGCATGACCCTTTAATCGGGCTATAGAAAATTTCACTTTCTTGTCATCAGCAATATTTTCATATTCAAAATATTTTTCAATTTCACTGATCCAGTTGATCAGCTTCTCAGCATTTAGGCTCCCTTCATACATAGGAACTTCCAACTTGGGTTTGGAACTTGCTCCCACAATTACTTTGACGAGTCTTGTCTCAAATCCTTCTTCTATTGCTTCTTCTTGAGGTTCCTCCTCTTCATCACTGACATCAGCCATGTCAATGCCTCCTCTTTGTGCAACCTCCATAGCCTGTAATCGTGCTTGCATTTGTCTCATTTCTTCGAGGATCTCTGCATTCCCAGCTTGTCTTCCTCGTCCTCGTCCTCTTCCTCGAACTCTAAATGCCATTTCTTGGCAAAGAAAATCTTCTCTCTCACCTATAGGAGTTATTTCCTGCTCTGCTAGCATTGGTATAGGACTTAAAAACAATTTATTGCTCATAAACAAATTTATGAATTGAAATTTCAATTTCAATTTGCAACCAACAAAATATTTTGAAAAACCCGTCATACTTCTATTTATAGCAGCTTTTTCATCAAATAAAATTTCCCAAAACTAATATCTTGGTTTTGTTCTACACATCCCTAGCTTTCCAAATCATTTTGAATTTCTCATTTTCGTTGAAAAATGAAAAAGTTATCAGCATTTTACTGTGACTGTTTTTTTTTTTTCTTTTTCCTTTTAAAGTACCAGTGACTTTATCCTCCAACAGCAGCGATTTCCTTTATTCTCCTTTAGATATGTAAAGATGCAATCTCCACTCCAACGACCTGCCAACAATTCTTCTTTGCAGCAGAGATTTCCCCTTGCAGATAAAACAATAAACATTAGATACTAAGAAAATACTTTCAAGTCAAGATAACCACGTAACCTCCATCACCAGCAGTGCTCCTCTGGAAAATTCTGTCTACTGTAAACAATGACTGGTTAGCACAGTCGATTACAGCAGCATAAAAGGACTGCGATCTCCACATAGAAGGACTCCAATAGCAGCGATTTTATCTTGGCTGCAGATTCTTTACTTTGGCTTTGACCACATCAATATAGACATAAAGAATAAGAAATAAAGCACGGCTCTGATACCAACTAATGATGTATCCCTAAACAATAGGAAAAGAATAAACTAGTACACTCCAAAACTACAGCAGATAAAACTCACAAAGAAACAAAAACATTAAAATGCACAGCAACAAACTTTATTTACATTATGGTTTTCCACACTACTTCTTGCCCGTAGGCTACAACATAGGCCCATTTTATACTTAAAAAATAGGCTAAACAAAGGCTAAAACCAATTTGGATAAATCCCTATAATTTCTCAACCACCTATCCATTAGTTGAAGCTAATTCTATTCGGAGGTTTTGTGAGAGCTTTACTACCTCTCATTATTTGATCTAGAAATATAAGATTAACAAACTCTAAAAATAAGTTTAGAAAGATTGCGCCTGCATCATAAGAGCAAGGTCAGTGAGTTTGTAAAAAAAGAAAGGGATTGTTGTTAGCCGTAGCTAATATTCAAGGCGGAACAGTTGAAAAGAATTCCCAGAGTCACAGTTGAAAGGGTTTATATTGCCAAGCAAAGAAACCGCCATAGGAGGAGAACACCGTAGAGGAGAAAATAAAGGTTGCAGCTGTTAGTTTCTGAAGAAAACCATCTATGTTTTAAAAGATCAATTTTTTTTCAAGCTGCAGAACAACAACAGCCTTACAAAAAGTCAAAACTGCAAAAAAAAATCATTACCCACAATGTAAGAGAGGCTCTCAAGATAGAGATTGGTGTTTTGTGGAGAATCCATTTAAGAAGCTGATTGAAGGTCAGTGAAGGCCGCTGCTAGAAGTGCTCAAAGCCTAGCAGTCAAGCACAATTGCTTGCAGGAAGATCAGTTGTCAGTTGATGTTGAAGATATCGCAGGAGATTTGGAAGAGATTGTAGAAAAAATATTAGTTCCTAGCCACAATAGTTGGCTGAGCCAGTACAAAAGTGTTTAGCAGGAGATGAAAGTGTGTTGCAGATTTGATGTGCAGCCATCAAGAAGCAAGAGATCTAGGAGGTTGAAGAGCCAAGCGAAGCTCTAAAGAAAGAAGAGATAAGAAGAGATCCAGTCGTAGCTGAAGAAAAAGATGTTAGAAACGGTCTGAAGAAGATGCTGAAGAGATCGTGGAATGAAGCAGACAAAGAAGTCACAGTTTTGGCTGATGCCATATTGCTTCTTGGTGAAGTTGTTGCCCAAGCGAGATGAGATCACTGTGAAATTGTTGTTTGACCTGGTAGTATGTCTTCAAAGGAGGATGCCATGACAAGAGGTGATTAATTCACTATTTTAGATGAATTTTTGTGTCTATTAAAGAGTTAGAAGAGCTCGAATCAGAGTAAGTTGAGATGTAAATGGTTTTGAACTATTGTAGTAGTTGAAAGGGACTTCATCATGATGCTTGAATGGAGGAGACATGAAAAGCTTTCGAATCGTGAGGAGATAGATCTGGTTTAGAGAAAGGTTGTTGCATGAATGAAAGAAATCTGTAGTTGTGATTAAAGGGGAGTGTTGGAAATATAATCCCAACTACTCCACCTAAACCTGCCTTTTCCGTATCAGCATTAAAAACAAGTTTTGAAGTAAGATTTTGGGTATGATTTGATTAGACTCCATATTCATTCCTCCAGCCTGTCTACTGTTCCATCAGCAAACTTCACATGTTTTCTAGGTAGTTTGATATATATTATTTTATGTATGTTCTCTCTCTTCTGTTGGTGGATAGCTTCCTATATAGTGGCTGAAGTCTGATTCTATACTCACAACTTTAGGAGTCCAGCTCTGTAGAGTTGTGTGTTAGTTTGTAGTCATCTGAAACCACCTATCTGTTAGTTTGTGGTAATCTGAAACCACCTGAGACTGTTAATGTAATGGTGTTCGGATAAAGAGTTGAAACTCTGTAAAACAATATTCTGATTAATATAAAAATCAGTTTGTGATTCTCTATTTGTCTGTTCCCCTATTTTCTACACTTTGGTAATCATTCCTTTTTCTGAGATACTACTTCGTCTCTCATACTTAGCATAATAATGTATAACATTTGGTTTTACTATCTATCAAGTGCAGATTGGCAACTATGAGAGAGAGTTAAAGAAATGGAAAAGATGTCAAGGCAAGGATATGCTCGTTTAATAAGGAGGTATATGGGTTTTCTATCATGTATGCATCCATATAGGTTAGGCACATATGTAGGGCGCTGTTTGGGTTGATAATGGTTTCAGTGATTTTTATTGTCCGGGGTGATTCTTTTATCATTCAAAATCACTCTATTTCGAAACATAATTTAGAATAGATCACAAACAGTTACATATGGAAATATGCCAGTGTGTAGTTTTAATTAAGATTTTATTGGATTTATAATTACATGCTCCTACTGTCCCTCATAGGTGTTAATCTTGCAGGGGTAGTACTAGCTTTTCGAGGGGTACATCAATCTATCGAAGAGTGTCCATGTTTAGATTTAATTTACTCAGATGGATTACTATGCTGGTTTTAAATAAAGCTTTGCTTTGTTTAGACTGTTGATTTGAAATCATACTCACTTCACTTCTTTTTTTTAGTAGGGTCTATTCTGGATTTGTTTTACTTAGATAAATTTATATATTTGATTTGAATAATTATATTCTAAGTTTTGATTCGCGTACACTTCACACTCTTTCTTGGACAAGACTCAACTATTAATGTAATTTAAGATAAATCATCTAAACAAATCAGAAATTAGAATAAATTGTTTAAACCAATCTGAAATTTAATATCTAATGTGAAATTAATCATATTTCACTGATATTAGTTGATGGTTAGAAATGTTAGCATTGACATAATGAAGTTCTACGATCCCCGATATAACTTGGAAGGCACAACCACTACAAAAAGTGGCAGGCTAGGCTTGGAAGAGTTTCAAGGAACAAGGATTTGTATCTGGGAACATTCCGTAAGTACACAACTCAGAGTTCATAGTATAATGTTTAAGGTAAATGCAGTCCATTAATCTATGGTTCATTAGAAATGTATCAAACCATCAAACTAGATGAAATGGTTAGTGATTATCATGGAACTTATAGAGATCAAGGAAGAGGCGGCCAAAGCTTATGACATTGCCGCCATCAAATACAAAGGACACAGAGCCACTACAAACTTTGAAACAAGTAGATATGATGTGAAAACAATTATGAGCACCAAACTAACCATAGGAGGGAGAGAAGAGCTCATTAGTGCTGCGATACAAGATGTGCGCAGTGTCGAAGATGCAGATGCTCAAGCTGAGAATGATGTTAATAAGCCTATCATCACTACTGGTAGCACAAAGAGTTCACTGACAGGCACATTCAGTCATTCCAATGATCATGCTACTATATCCAATGCTGCCCGTGAACAACCTTTTGTTGGTTCTCCATTAATGCTATGCTATCTGCACCGTGCAACAAAGCCATTATGCCAACAAACAACAATAATGTTTTTCTATACAATCTGATGGGCTTGGAAACTAAAGCCTTTGATGAACATGAAATCTCAAAAACTATGGCATCTACTCATGGACTGGTAATGGGAGATTCTTCTCTTCCATCACACAGTTCTCTGGCATCTCAATTCATTGATACCCAAGAAGGATTATTTCCTTAAAAGACACCAACCTCTAAAAGCATGTTGTCTGCAGGCACCTTGACAAGAATTGTAGTCTGCTCTGCTGAGCAGTCCTCAGGTATTGTGAGAGCTGATTATGAGAATGCAATGCCTAGGAACAACTGGATGGCATCCTTTCTTCAGTATCCAAGTAGGCCTTTTGCCGGTTGAGCAAGTCAAAGCTCCTCAAAGTAAGCCTATTGCAGAGACAGCATGTCAAGCTCCTCTTATGTTCAATATCTGGAGTGATATAAGCATGTCAAGATCTTAGACTTTTGAAATAGGATTTTAGCTCTTTCTCACCATGCTACTTGTTTAACACAATAATATCTGTCCCTCTTTGGACTACCGATAGTCCTAAAATAGTATGATAAGAACGTATTTTAGGTTGCCTTTTTCGTTTTCAAGACTAAAGATTTGTCCTTAGGAATAAATCCAGTCTTGGAGATGCTTTCTCTTCACTTTATCCAATACATTTCAACAATCAAGTAATGCAAAGATTTTTCAACTATCAAGATATTGTTGTGACTTCTTCTTTACATAGTGCCTTAGTCTATAAGCAACTGAGAAACATGTTTTGAGAACAACGTTGATGACATACAAGACACGCTTGCAATAAGCCACCAGGAAACATGTCTGTGAAGAAAATAAACAGCATTGACATTATTGTGATACTAAGTGGAAATATTAGTTGCAGAATTACAAGATGGAAATATAAATCATTTGAAGATCTTTCATACACTACTGTTCAATCAGCATAGGCATAAAAGCAAACCTTATTAATTCTGAATTTTCCGTCATGATAAAACAACAAACAAGAAGACTGTTTTATAGTGTTTATAACAGTCTTGAAAAAGGATTGAAGATTATTGCTGATCATGCATCCCGTAAATTTGAACCGTTTATCATTAAATTGCAGATTGAATGGTAGAGATTATCTTGATTTTTTTTTGTTTTAGAAGACAGCTCTTTTTACGAGGGTATTTTATTATGGTGAAGTGTTGTATTCTATTGTGTGTGGAGACCATGAGAGGGTGAAGAGGAAGATACAACGAATGTGGTATAGGTTGTATATTTTTACTTTGTTGGATAGAAAACAAAAATATTAGTTACTCCTTTGTGGACATAGTTCATATTGAATGAATCATATATATGTGTGTGTTTTTGTGTTTTGTATTACGTTATTTTTTATTTTATTTTATTATATAATCTTTTGTGATCCTATTCTTAACAGATATTAGTTATTTGTTTAAGTGTAGTACACAATTGTAATTACACTTGAATGTCTTGAACCAAATATCAAATAAAATGATGTTAAAGCTCCATGTTTCAATCTTGTATGAAACATAGCATTCTTTGTCATTACAATATTATTTCTATTATCATAATAAATAGTAATTGGATGTTCTTGTAAAGTGTTTAGATCTTCCATGATCCTTATAATCCATATGACTACACAACTTGTTATTGAGACAACAAAATATTCTGTTTCAGCTAAAGAGAGAGTCATGATTGTCTACTTCTTATTACTCCAAGAGATAACTGTAGATTTAAGTTATAAAACACAACCAAGTATTAATTTCTATCATCTATTGAACCAACTCAATCTGAGTCTAACCCATTAGTTCATACTTTTCGATAGAAAAATTATTGGTCAAAGTTTTATGTATCACTTATATACATTAATATTATTCTTGCAACATTTCCAATGAGACTCACATGGATCCTCTATGAGTTGAGAGATGAGACTAAAAACATATATAATTTCTAGTCGTAGTGAGATATATGATTCTCCCAACTAGACTTTTATACAAAGTAGAATCTACATTAGAATTTGCATCTTCCTTATTGAATTTTTTACCAAGTGCTACATGAGTTGCAACAATCATGTGTCCCATACTTTTTTATAAATTTACTTTATACTTGGTTTAAGAAGTGAGGATACCTTCTAATTGTAGTTGTACTTCTACACCTTCTACTATGTCTCCCCTAGTTGTGGTTTTGAAGATGATTTTTAAGGAAATGATGGGTATTTCTCTCAAAAGTGTCTAATTTATAGATTTAATAGACTATGACCCAATCTTTAAAAAGTAAACATCTATTCATGATATTTCTATCAAGATTCAACCATGTAGTCTTATGAGTCAAACTCATTGACACATGTTTCATGATTAGTAGTTCACAAGAACCCATCTCTCATGATAATGAATGGTACACTTAGCACTCATTGCATCTAGGTGATGCTCATAGAGGTGAAGCATTGGGCCTTCCTGGGAGGTCACCCATCCCAGTACTACTCTAGCTCAAGTGCACTTAACCACATAGTTTTCTCTAAGGTTAAGCCCACTTAGCTTGCAACCCCATTTGCAAAACCTTCTACAAGTGTTTTTCCTTATGAACCATTCATTATAGATCCCTTTTATCTCATCAATTGATAAGTAGGAGGTATTTTCCATAGTGTGTCAAATTATGATATTGCTATCAGGATTCAACCGTGTAGTCTTACGAGTCAAACTCATTGAGCCATGTTTCATGAGTAGTGGTTCACAAGAACCCATCTCTCATGATAATGAATGGTCCACTTAGCACTCATTGCATGTAGGTGATGCTCACAGAGGTGAAGCATTGGGCCTTCCCGGGAGGTCACCCATCCCAGTACTACTCTAGCTCAAGTAGTTTGAGTAGTTGATTTCCATGTTGTAGGCTTATATGGTATGATAATAACTTGTGGAAATTGGATTATGTCTATTGAACTTCTCTATTTTCCCAAAGGGTTGTTTTTTCATATTATGCTATAAAAAGAGAAAGAGTTTATGAAATTTTTGAATGTTTTTTTATTAACCTTGGAAATATTTATGCTTGATCAAACCTTAATGAAAACGTCGAGGAGATTTGAAAGACTACATTGTGCTTGTATTTAATATTTGTTGTCCCTTCTCTTCCCAACAATGAAGGGTTGTGGTATTCTATGTCTAATATATCATTCATAGGAAATATTGGATTTGAAATTTTGTAAAAGATTTGAAACATCACCATTTTTTTGTTTTATATTTACATTTCCCTCTACCCTTTTCTTCAAAACTCAGAGAAGAGTTAAATTTATATAAAAATCTTAGAGGTATTCAATGAGGTGCAAATTAGTCCCCTTTGATGATCAACAGTTCTTTTTTTGGCACACCCCATGGGACTCAATTTTTTTTGAATATTTGATTAGAAGTTAGAAATATTTTTTAAGTTAGGAAAAGGAAAGAAGTTGGGAATTTCATGCCCAAAATCTAAACAAGAGCATCCTCAAGAGACTATTTTTAGTATTCCCAATTACCCACATCGGGATCTAGGAGAAGAAGACTTACAGGTTTTATATCACCTATAAGGAGTAATAGAGCAAGAAGTAATAGCCCAATATCTAGAGCATTATCTACTCCACTCAGCGGCCCAACCTTATAAATCAAAATACAAAAAAAAGGTAGATATAATGTCAAAATTCAAAAATAAAAACAGGAGGATAATTCCATTTAAAATATTTCTTTAATTATGAAACAACTATGGCATCAAGAGATAGCTTAATGAAACATATGCCACCCCCCCCAAAAAAAAAATGGTGTCGCATAAAGAATTATACCATTATAAAGCAGACACAAAAAATTATATGAATCATTTTTGTGTCTTTGATTGTCCAACATATATGCATCTTATAATTCAAAAGTGGAAGAAATGGGATGCAAAAATGTTTACTTTGTATCTTTGTGGGATATAATAATACAACCAAAAAGTATATATTTTATAACTTGGACACAATGAAATGGATTGTAATTCAAGACATTGTTTTTATTGAAGGGGAGTGTGGCAATGGAAAGTGCAAACAAATAAAAAAATAATTATTTGCTTAGAAGTTGACAATTTTCTTCCTCTCCTCACAATCTGAAATCAAATTTTAAGCTCCAATAGCAGCTCAAATCCATCAAGTTTTCTTAATATCATAGATTTAGGTGATATACCTCAAGTCTAGCATCATCTAAGATATTAAAAGAACTAAGAATTTTATTAAAAGAGTACTATATGAATGAAGTCACTAATTAAATTCCCTCCAATTGTATGACTTGATACCATCAAGATTATATTAACAATTATTGCATGATAAAAGTGGTATGCATATTAGATGGACATAAAATAAATATTCCTTAATGGTTATATAGATGAGGAAATATTTGTGGACAAACCCATAGGTTATGAAATTGAGAATGAATATAATACAGTTACATAATAAAAATTAATAACACATTACACCATATATACATAGGGATAACCCTTTTGTGCTAAAGACCCCATTAAGAAATTATTCATAATTGAGAAAACTTATAATAAATCTATATAAATATAGGCACTATAAATTTGAATATTATAAATAATGCATTAATATACCACTCATGCAATTTTTCGTCTAACACATACCAATATATATAAAACTAATTCACACCATGTGTAATATGTTTTATGATTGACTATATTTACAAAAAATAAGGGGTTAGTAAATATATCACAATATTTCACTATTTAACATTTTGATTATGCATTTAAATAACTAGTTAATAATTTGTTTTAAAAAAAAACTTTATTCAATATCTAATAAAGCTTATAAGTTAGAGTATGATATATGTTATTATGAGTTAATGTAATAAAATTCTCACACTTTTCTTTTATGTTCATGATCTTATTTATACATTTAACAACAAAATTTTAATGAATTTTTTTATGCAAAAATAAAATATACTTTTGAAATGGAAAGATCTATGTCTAATGGATTGTTTTATTAGTTTAGAAGTACAACTACAATTAGAAGGTATGCTCACTTCTTAAACCAAGTATAAAGTAAATTTATAAAAAACTTAACGATGGGACACATGATTGTTGCAACTCCTATAACACTTGGTGGGAAATTCAATAAGGAAGATGCAAATTCTAATGTAGATTCTACTTTGTATAAAAGTATAGTTAGGAGAATCATATATCTCACTACAATTAGAAATT
Organism: Sequoia sempervirens; assembly: GCA_007258455.2. NCBI lineage: Eukaryota > Viridiplantae > Streptophyta > Pinopsida > Cupressales > Cupressaceae > Sequoia > Sequoia sempervirens. The sequence goes on along the minus strand of VDFB02264726.1, from coordinate 7,236 downwards.
ATATATGTTTTTAGTCTCATCTCTCAATTTGTAGAGGATCCATGTGAGTCTCATTGGCAATGTAGCAAGAATAATATTAATGTATGTAAGTGATACATAAAACTTTGACCAATAATTTTTCTATGGAAAAGTATGATGAACTAATGGGTTAGAATCTGATTCAGTTGGTTCAATGGATGATAGAAAATTAATACTTGGCTGTGTTTTCTAACTTAAATCCAGAGTTTTTCTCTTGGAGTAATAGGAAGTAGACAATCACGACTCTCTCTTTAGCTGAAACAAAATATTTTGTTCTCTCAATAACAAGTTGTCTAGTCATATGGATTATAAGGACCTTGGAAGATCTACACACTTTACAAGAACATCCAATTACTATTTATTATGATAATAGAAATAATACTGCAATGACAAAGAATGCTATACTTCATACAATATTGAAACATAGAACTTTAATATCATTTTATTTGATGTTTGGTTAGCAAATAACTAGTATCTGCTAAGAATAGGATAATAAACATTATATAATAAAATTAATATAGAAATAAGAAATAAAATAACGCAAAACACACACACACACACACACATATATATATATATATATATTATTCATTCAATATGAACTATGTCCACATAACTAGTCTTATCTTTATTCTGTGGAACAAAATAGAAAGATACAACCTACACGACATTTTTTTTATCTTCCTCTTAACCCTCTTATAGTCTCCCCACATGATAGAATACTAACACTTAACCATAATAAAATACCCTCATAAAAATAGTTGTCTTCTAAAAGAAAAAAAATCAGGATAATTTCTACCATTCAATCTGTGACCTAATGATAAACGGTAATATCATTTTATTTGATGTTTGGTTAGCAAATAACTAGTATCTGCTAAGAATAGGATAATAAACATTATATAATAAAATTAATATAGAAATAAGAAATAAAATAACGCAAAACACACACACACACACACACATATATATATATATATATATTATTCATTCAATATGAACTATGTCCACATAACTAGTCTTATCTTTATTCTGTGGAACAAAATAGAAAGATACAACCTACACGACATTTTTTTTATCTTCCTCTTAACCCTCTTATAGTCTCCCCACATGATAGAATACTAACACTTAACCATAATAAAATACCCTCATAAAAAGAGTTGTCTTCTAAAACAAAAAAAATCAGGATAATTTCTACCATTCAATCTGCGACCTAATGATAAACGGTTCAAATTTACAGGATGCATGATCAGTGATAGTCTTCGATCCTTTTTCAAGACTGTTATAAACACTATAAAATAGACTTCTTGATTGTTGTTTTATCAGGATGGCAAATTCAGAATTAATAAAGTTTGTTTTTCTGCCTATGCCTATTGAATAGTAGTGTATGAAACATCTTCAAAGGATTTATATTTCCATCTTGTAATTCTGCAACTAATATTTCTACTTAGTGTCAGAATAATGTCAGTGTTGTTTATTTTCTTCCCAGACATGTTTCCTGGTGGCTTATTGCAAGCCTATCTTGTATGTCATCAACGTCATTCACAAAACATGTTTCTCAATTGCTTAGACTAAGGCACTATGTAAAGAAGAAGTCACAACAATATCTTGATAGTTGAAAAAACTTTGCATTATTTGACTGTTGAAACATATTGCATAAAGTGAAGAGAAAGCATCTCCAAGACAAGATTTATTCCTAAGGACAAATCTTTAATCTTAAACCTAAAAAGAAAACCTAAAATACGTTCTTATCATATTGTCTTAGGACTATCGGTAGTCCAAAGAGGGACAGAGATTATTGTGTTAAACAATCAGCATTGTGAGAAAGAGTTAAAATCCTATTTCAAAAGTCTAAGATCTTGACATGCTTATATCACTCCAGATATTGAACATAAGAGGAGCTTGACATGTTTTTTCTGCAATAGGCTCACTTTGAGGAGCTTGACTTGCTCGTCCGGCAAAAGGCCCACTTTCAGGATACTAAAGAAAGGATGCCATCCAATTGTTCCTAGGCATTACATTCTCATTATCAGCGCTCACAATACCTGAGGGCTGCTCAACAGAGTAGACTACTCTTCTTATCAAGGTACCTGCAGACAACATGTTTTTCAGAGGTTGGTGTCTTTGAAGGAACTAATCCTTCTTGGGTATCAATAATTGAGATGCTAGAGAACTATGTGATAGAAGAGAAGAATCTCCCATTACCAATCCATGAGTAGATGCCATAGTTTTTGATATTCCATGCTCATCAAAGGCTCTAGTTTCCAAGCCCATCAGATTGTATAGAAAAACATTATTGTTTTTTGTTGGCATAAATAGCTCTGGTGCATGGTGGAGATAGTGTAGCATTAATGGAGAACCAACAAAAGGTTGTTCACGAGTAGCATTGGATATAGTAGCAGAAGCATTGGAATGACTGAATGTGCCTGTCAGTGAACTCTCTGTGCTACCAGTAGCGATGATAGGTATTCTCAACTTCAGCGTTTGCAGCATCTTCGACACTATGCACATCTTGTATCGCATCACTAATGAGCTCTTCTCTCCCTCCTATGGTTAGTTTGGTGTTCATAATTGTTTTCACATCATATCTGCTTGTTTCAAAGTTTTTAATGGCTCTGTGTCCTTTGTATTTGATGGCGGCAATGTCATAAGCTTTGGCCGCCTCTTCCTTAATCTCTATAAGTTCCATGAAAATCACTAACCATTTCATCTAGTTTAATGGTTTGGTGCATTTCTAATGAACTATAGATAAATGGGCTGCATTTACCGTAAACATTATACTATGAACTCTGAGTTGTGTACTCACCGAATGTTCCTAGATACAAATCCTTGTTCCTTGAACTCTTCCAAGCCTGGCCTGCCACTTTTTGTAGTGGTTGTGCCTGCCAAGTTATATCGGGGATCGTAGAGCTTCATTATGTCAATTCTAACATTTCTATCCATCAACTAATATCAGTGAAATATGATTAATTTCACATTAGATATTAAATTTCAGATTGGTTTAAAGAATGTATTCTAATTTCTGATTTCAATAGATGATCCATCTTAAATTACATTAATAGTTGAGTCTTATCCAAAAAAAGATTGTGAAATGTATGCAAATCAAAAATTAAAATAGAGTTATTTAAATCAAATATATAAATTTATCTAAGTAAAACAAATCCAGAATAGACCCTACTAAAAAAAAAAAAGTGAAGTGAGTATGATTTCAAATCAACAGTAGTAAAGCTTTATTTAAAACCAGGATATTAATCCATCTGAGTAAATTAAATCTAAACCTGGACACTCTTTGATAGATTGATGTACCCCTCGAAAAGCTATTACCACCCCTGCAAGATTAACACCTATTAGGGACAGTAGGAGCATGTAAAGAATGACCCCCGTCAATAAAAATCACTGAAACCATTATTAACCCACACAACGCCCTACATATGTGCCTAACCTATATGGATGCACACATGATAGAAAACCCATATACCTCCTTATTAAACGAACATATCATTGCCTTGACATGTTTTCCATTTCTCTCTCTCATAGTTGCCAATCTGCATATGATATATAGTAAAACCAAATTTTATACATTATCATGCTAAGGATGAGAGAGGAAGCAGTATCTCAGAAAAAGGAATGATCACCAAAGGAATTAGTAAAACAAACATTTCTTAAAGGTAGACACACAATGCATTTTGTAATAGCAATGAAACTATATATAAAACAATACTAAAAAGTTTGTTGCAGCTGATTGGACCCCAATACTTGAGAGCCGCCAGATCATAAGCTCTGGCTGCATTCTATTCCTGATCAAAGCCGCCTACAGTGAAGAGTTCAATTATAATCCAAAACTTCAAAGAGTATGAATTCAAAATTACATACATCATGTTTAACAAACCCATAAGAGTATCAACTTACTGTTGGAATAATGAAGAAATGGTCTCGTAGTTAGTAAATGTGAGTTGTTTCTTAGCAGTTAGTAGTTGGTGTCTATTATTAGTATATTAGATCCAATTCTGTAGGTTCTAGATTATCTGTGAGTTTCCTATATATCTGTAATGTCTGTCCAAGCATTCATGCAATAAAAGTGTGATCTCATTGTGCTCATCTTGTGTGTTTTATCTCTTCAATTATTTCTAAGTTGGTATCAGAGTTGAGAAAAGGAGATCACAGATTTGTGGTGATCTGTGCAAAGCTTGAGATCACCTCTCTGAGAAATCGAGCTTCATTGCTGTTGCCTGAGTGTGAGACAGGTACTTGCATCAGCCAAAGGAGATCATTGAGCTGCCTGGTGGTGATAGCAACTGGAAAAGGGAAGAGCTACGGTAATTTGTTTGCAGAATTTTTTTTTGTTATGGAAAATCCTCTAGCTGATTCCTATTTGAATGAATCTACTAAGCTTGATGGTGAAAATTATGTTAACTGGAAATTTAAGTTGAGGACAATATTGGAAGCTTATAATTTGTAGTCAATTGTAAGTGGGGATGAGTCGAAGCACACTGATCCTGCCTCCATTCCAGATTGGGATAAACAGGAAATGAAAGCAAAGGTGTTGATACGAATGTTTGTAAAGGACAATATAATTCCGCACATCAGAGATTATAAGACATCCAAAGAAACATGGGATGTGCTCAAAGGTTTGTATGAAACAACAAACTCAAATAGGATCTTATTTTTGAAAAGAAAGCTTTTATATATAAAAATGGAAAGACATGAAAATATAAGCAGCTTTATTTCCCATGTCAAAGATCTAAGTGATAAGTTAGGGGATATTGGTGAAAAGTATCTAGTACTGACTTGGTAACCATCACATTGAAAGGTTTAGTGGAAGATTATCGAGTTTTTATTTCAAGTCTTTCAGCTAGAGAAAAGCCCCCTACGTTTGATGAATTGACAGAAATTCTGCTACAAGAAGAAGAGAGGATGAAGAACTTTGATCCAGGTGCTCATAGTTCAGATTTGGCATTAGTAGCCAAAGGCAAACAGCCATATAGAGGTAAACCGTGGGACAAGAACAAGGGAAGTAAGTTTCAAGCAGTACAGAAAGGTATGACACAATCCATATTTGATAATCATGATAAGAGAAATGATGAATGTTATTATTGTGGCAAACCTGGTCATCACTCTATTGTTATAAAAGGAAATATCATGAGTCCAAACAAAGAAATAGAAAGCATAATGGAGATTTTGTGGACCAAGACTCCTCAATTAGTGATGGATTTAAAAATATTAAGTTGTTTGTTTCTGATGTTGCATTGTCTGCTGATACTGATTATATGAATGCTTGGTTTATTGATTCTAGTACTTCAATTCATATGTCTTGTAACAAGGATTGGTTTGATTCATACTGTGCGAACATTGATGATACCCACATCTATCTAGGTGATAATAGATCACATAAAGTTCAAGGTTATGGAGTAGTAGGTGTGAATTTTCCTAACAGACAAGTGAAACAGATCCATAACGTGATGTATGTTCTTGGCATAAAAAAGAATCTAATATTTATTTCTACTATTGCTGATCAAGACCTAAAGGTGGAATTTGTTAAGTCACAGTGTTTTGTTAAGGACACTCAAGATCACTACAAGGTCATTGCAACAAGTACCAGAGTTGGAGGTCTATATAAGCTTGATGTGACCAGGAAAGGACATCAGGCATTGGCATCTACAACACTACAAACAGAAGAGCTATGGCATCAAAGGTATGGGCATTTGAATCTTAATGATTTAATGTTGCTTCAAAGGAAAACAATGGTTGAAGGTCTTCTAGTTATGAAGGATAGTCCTATTGAATGTGAAGCATGTGTTTTGGGTAAACAACATAGAGAGGAGTTTCTTATTCATAAAGAGAAAAGACCGAAGGAAATACTTGAATTAATTCACTCTGATGTATGCGGACCTATACAAACTACATCACTCAGTGGTGCATGGTTCTTTCTTATATTTGTTGATGATAGATCTAGGTATACTTGGGTCTATTTTATAAGAAAGAAAAGTGATGTTTTTGAGTACTTTAAAGAATTTAGAACTATGGTTGAAAAATAGATAGGCAAATGCATAAAAATACTCAGATCTGATCAGGGTGGAGAATATACATCAGGAGCATTGACGTTGATTCTTTCTTTTGTCAAGAAGGTTTTGTGAAAAGCAAAAGTGATCCTAATCTGTATATAAAGAAAGATGAAATAGAGAATGTTTCTTTAATATCTTTATATGTGGATGATCTCATTATAACAGGGAGTGCATTGACGTTGATTGATCAAATCAAGAGCTAGTTATCACAGGTATTTGAGATGAAGGACCTTGGTGAACTACATTATTGTCTAGGTCTTGAAGTTTGGAGGGATTCAAGTAAGACACTGATCACACAAAGCAAATACACAAGAGAAATTCTTAAAAGGTTCAATATGAGTGAATGCAAACCAGTGTCTACTCTTTTAAATCAGAATGCTAAGTTGTATAATGATGATGGAACTAAAGAGGTGGATGGTACTTTGTATCGTCAGCTGGTGGGAAGTTTGAATTACCTCACCACTACTAGGCCAGATATAGCATATTATGTAAGCTTCCTTAGCCAGTTCATGGCTAAGCCTTGTGAAAGCCACTGGAGAGTAGCAAAGAATGTTCTTCGTTAACTAAAAGGAACAATAAATTTTGGTATTATGTATACTGATGAATGTGATGTTGAATTGGCAAGTTTTTCTGATTCGGACTGGGCTGGAAATCCTCATGACAGAAAGTCAACATCAGGACATGCATTTAATATTGGATCAAGGGTCGTGTCATGGAGCAGCAAGAAACAACCAACTGTTTCTTTATCATCAACAGAAGCTGAATACAAAGCCTTGACCAGGGCAACCTATGAAGCCATTTGGTTGAGACGAATTCTTGAAGATGTAGGAGAAGAACACATAAAGCCAACTATCCTCAAGTGTGATAATCAAAGCTCTATTAAATTGGCACACAACCCAATTTATCATGCCAGAACAAAATATATTGAAATTCAGCATCACTTTGCAAGAGAAAAGATACTGTCAAAAGAAATTGACTTGGTATATTGTTATACAAGTGAAAATGTGGCTGACATCTTTACCAAGCCTCTTGGAAAGATGAACTTTGAAGAATGTAAGAAGCAGTTAGGTGTGGTAGATAATCCATTTCTCCATTAAGGGGGGATGCTGAAATAATGAAGAAATGGTCTCATAGTTAGTATATGTGAGTTGTTTCTTAG
>VDFB02264725.1:0-30331 GCA_007258455.2 Sequoia sempervirens | reverse complement strand
CCAAATAGCTTGACATGTTGTTGCATTTGCTACTATATACACAGCCTCTGCTATTGATAGGAAAATGATAGATTGCTTCTTGGAAGCCCATGAGATGACTCCCGAACCCAAGTGAAACATATAGCTGGATGTGCTCTTCCTATCATCCAAACTTCCTTCCCAATCACTGTCCGTGTATCCAACTAGCCCAAATTTATTTGTTGCTATGTGCAGAATTCCATATCCTTTAGTACCATTCACATACATCAATATTATTTTACCTGCTTGCCAATGGGTGTCCCGTGGAGTCTCCATAAACCTGGAAATAAGACTCAGACTGTGCATTATATTAGGTCTAGTTTTTGTTAAATACATTAAGCTTCCAACCAAACTCTTAAACAAGGTTGGATCCACATTGCTGCTACAATCTTCTTTGCTCAACTTCAGACCTATGGCTGTTGGTGTTGGGGTAGGCTTGCATTCAATCATTCTAAATCTCTTTAAGATCTCATTTGCATATTTTTCTTGAGAGATAAATATATCATCATGCATTTGTTTTACTTCTATGCCTAGAAAATAACTCAAGAGACCTAAATCTGTCATTTCAAACTCACTTTTCATGTCCTCTTTAAAATCAGCAATGAGGAAATCATCATCCCTAGTAAAAAATAAGTCATCAACATACAATACAACAATGAAAACCTTACCATTTACTACCTTGATGTAAAGAGTTGGCTCACCATCACTTTTGCTAAAGGCATTTCTCATCAAATATGAGTCAATCCTGTTGTACCATGCCTGTGGAGCTTGCTTCAGCCCATAAAGAGCTTTTTTCAGCCTATACACCTTGTGTTCTTGACCTAGAACTTCATATGATCTGAATGGCTGCTCCACATAAACCTCTTCTTTCAACACTCCATTAAGGAAGGTAGACTTCACATCCATTTTAAATACCTTCCACATGTGTTGGGCTACAATTGCTATGATTGCCCGCATGGTTTCCATCCTTGCAACGGGTGCAAATGTCTCATTATAATCTCTCTCAAGCTTTTGCTTGTACCCTTTGACAACTAATGTTGCCTTGTGTCGGTCTATCCTTCCTTTGGAATTGCTCTTGGTCTTATACACCCATTTCACCCCCAATAACTTGCTTGTTTGGAGGAAAATCAGTTAACTCCCATGTGTTGTTCCTTTCTATTGCATTTATCTCCTCATCCATGGCTTCACACTATTTCTCCTCTCTCACAGCTTCTTCAAAATAAACTGGATCACCATGAGAAAATAATACAAAATTCACACTCTTATCAAATTCTTCATCATACCTTTCATTCTGGTAGATCTCCCTTAGACTCTTGGTCTTCTTTGGAATTAGGGAGGTGAGAGGTGCTTCTGAACTTTCATTACTGTTGTTGTTGTGCTGAGTAGGCAGGTTTAGGAGTTGTTGAGAGCTCTTAGGAGCTCTACCAGTGATTTTAGGAGCTCTTCTGAAGCTCTTCAAGAGTCGATCTTCTGGCACTTTCAGGAGCCAATCTTCTGGCTATCTTTGTTTGCTTGCCTTTTTGTCTATTCACTTTAGGAGTTCTTCAGAAAACTTTAGGAGCTCGTCTAGAGCTCACTGCACCCGAATCTCTGGCTATCTGTGACAGTCTTCCTAGCTGTCTACCAACTTTAGGAGCTGTTAGGAGCCATCGAGAGATTTCAAGAGCTTGACCGACACTTTTAAGAGCATCTGTAGACTCATCTTGCTAAACTTCATGTTCAGTTTATGCTTCTTTAGGAGTTGTTAGGAGTAGTTCTGAGTTGTTAGATTCTACCACTCCATCCCAAGACTTGTCTTCTAGGAACTCTATGTCCCTACTAATGACTATCTTTTCGGTGACTAGATTGTATAGCCAATAGGCTTTGGACTCTTCACTATAGCTCGTGAAAATGCATTTTTCACCCTTGTCATCCAATTTCTGCCTCTTTTCTTTAGGCACGTGTGCATATGAAACACACCTGAACACTCTCAAGTGCTCAGCCATCCACTTGCGTCTCATCCATGCCTCTTGAGGGATCATATCATAAACTACTTTTGTTGGACTTCTATTAATAAGATAACTAGCTGTTGTTGTAGCCTCTCCTTAATATTCATTTGGGAGTCCTTTTGCTTTCATCATGATCCTTTCCATCTCCATAATGGTTCAATTCTTTCTTTCAGCCACTCCATTTTGTTGCGGAGTATAACTAGTTATTAGCTCCTTCTTAATGCCATTTTTCTTGCAAAAAATCACAAAAAAATTAGAGGTATACTCTCCTCCATAATCTGACCTTAGGACCTTAAGCACGTGTCCACTCTCCTTTTTAGCCTGGGCCTTAAACAACAAAATCTTATCAAATGCTTCATATTTATGTTGCAAAAAATAGACCCATGTCTTATGGCTATAATCATCAATAAAAGGTCATAAAAAATCTACTTTTACCAACATAAATGATTTGCATAGGGCCTACCAAATCTATATGCACCAGCTCCAATGGTGCTCTTTCCCTTTTAGAGTTGCCTGATTGAAAGGGCTGCCTATGTTGTTTTCCCAAAATGCAAGCCTCACATCTAACATTAGGCTCTACTATCCTTGGCAAACCATCAATCATTCTTTTCTTGAACAAAAGACTCAAACCAGCATAGCCTAAGTGTCCATACCTGAGATGCCACAATTTGGAGGGGTTTTGAATGGTGCTCTTGAGTACTACATGATGTACTACTGTACATTCTCCATTCTTGAGAGATGCAACAATGGACTGAGATGAGAAACACGTCTCAATCTTCAACGAAAACATCCAATTATTTGTCATTTGGACTTCTGCAAACACCTTCATCCTCTCATTCTTGTCATAAATGATGCATTGAACCTTCTCCATTAGCACTTTGTATCCATTTTGGATTAGCTGACCAACACTCATGAGGTTATGCTTTAACCCAGGAGCAAGAAATACATTATGTATCTCCTTCTTCTCACCTTGCTTGTTGTGGATCATAATGGATCCTCTTCCAACAACATGAACTAATCCATTGTTCTCCATTCTTATTTCAAACTTTACATTTTTATCAATGAAAGAAAAAAGGCTTTCATTACCACTCATGTGATTGCTACAACCATTGTCTAAATACCAAACTTCAGGGCTGCCTTCTTCACCAATGTTGCACATGATGAAAGTTGTGGACTAGTTTCCTTCAACCACATTCACACTTTTCTTTGACTAATCTCTCTGCTTGGTCCAACATTCACTCACGTAATGCCCAAACTTATTATAGTAGTAGCATTCAACATTTCTCTTGTCACCCTTAATATTCGAATTGTTGTTCTTCTTTCCTCTTCAGGAGCTGGTCTGAGAGTTGCTTGCTCCCTCTTGGTTGTTTGCTCGCACTGAGCTTTCTTCTCCAATATTACCACGTACAGATCTACCTCTACCACATCTAGAGCTATTTCTACCTCTCCCCCTTCCTCTTGCATTTGATTGAGCTTTAAAATCTTTCTCTTGGGAGGTACTTGCAGACCTATTTAGGCACTGCTCATGGGTTTGCAAAGAACCCATCAACTCATCAACAAACAGTGTTGTGAGATCCTTTCCTTCTTTAATGGCAATCACAACTACATCAAATTTCATGGGTAAGCTTCTAAGGACTTTCTCCATAATCCTCTAATCATCAATGATCTCAAAATTCACCCTCAACTGGTTTATCAAACCAAAGAGTCTTGTGTGGAAAATAGAAATGGACTCACTATCCTTCATTTCACGAGTCTTAAACTCTCTTCAAAGAATCTGGAGCTTCACCAATCTGACCTTTTCAGTCCCTTTGTAATAGGTTTGGAGGATTCCCCAAGCTTCCTTTGCATAGTTAGATGCTGCTATTATGGGAAAAATGGCCTATGTCAAAGCCGCTTCAATCAAGCTCAATGCCTTAGCATCTTTCCTCCTCAACTCCTTCAACTGGTTCTTATGGTTGTTTGTGAGCTCAGCATATGCTACTGGGTTAGTTACATCATTGAAACTACTAACCACAAACTCCCACAAATCATTGGTGACCATTATGGTCTTCATCTATTTTTCCCAAACATCATAGTTTTTTCCATTAAAGGATGGTGGTTGCTACCAGCTCTTTCCTTCATCTCTAGCCATGTCTCCTACACAAAAAAAACTCAATACCCAGATAAAAAAAATTCCCTAACTCACAAGGAAATGGGGCCTATGGCTTTGATACCATGTCAAAAATTTTGATTGCATAGAAATCACATAGAGTTGCTACTCTATTTCCCCAAAATAGAGGAATACAAATGTGGAATAAACAAAAAGACAAGGAGACAAATTTGGGCATGCAATATTTTCCTTTTGATTAACTATGTTGGAAATGAACAATACAGGAAAGATAAAAAATTAAACTATTGAAGGTTAAATCTAAGATATGAACTTTAATCTGCTGGAAGCAATCAACTGCTCAACCAAGTTTAAATAACTTCAGGAGCTACTAGGAGCTCACTGAGTTGAGCTACATAGAGCTATTCAGGAGCAATCTCTACTCACACACAAAACAAACAGCTACTGTTGTTTTGGAGTTTTCAGAAGCTTAAATAGAAAACATTCTCTATCTACAGTCTACTGTTGCACAGAAAATCAACTTCATTCAACTAAGTCTTCTCTACCGACTCTTCTCTGATGAAAGAATAATCTGCTTTCATTCTTTTTGTCTTCAATCACATTCCCTCTCAAATTTGAAATTCACCTACCAGCATTCAATTGGAATTCAAAAATTAATAACTTCATTAATTCTTTCTGTAGTCTTCAGGTGCACGTCAGGAGCAAGTGGGAAAGGCAGTCCCCAAATCAATCTTCTAGCTACAAGCATCGAATGCTCCTGATAGGTAGGTGGACAGGAAGAGGCTTAGGAGCATTTAATTTTTCCAACAGAAGTACCTCAGAAAATCTACTACAAGGGGGATGAAGAGGAAGATGTGGATAAGGCCTCAGATTTTTTCATCAACAACTTTAATAGGAATCTGAAGTTGTAGAGATCCATGTCTGTGATTATCTTTTAGAGTTACTGTGATAGAATTGTATATATAAATTTGTGTAAAAGGTGGAGGAAAGTGTGATATATATGCATCACTCTGTAAAGGCTGAACTTTCCAAATTGTATAAGAGTGACATATTTTCATGTTGAAATTGAGATTATTCCTACGTGGAACAAGAGTTTTGTAAGAAATCAAGATGTCATGTGAATATCAAAATAGTCATCTGATAAGAAGATTGTACAAACACATAGTCTCAACATCATTATAAAATCAAATAGATTTACCAAGCAAAGTATGTCAAAACAAATATTATTCATTACTGGTTGTTCCTAATGACTTCAACTTTGTTTTTCATGGGTTGTTAATAAAAAAATATTTTGAAAGATTCTTGTAGGCATGGTGTTATTTATCAAAACAATCAATGTGAGAGTTGAGGATTATTGAGACATTTTCAATTGCAAGATGAATTTCCCTTTGGATTACTGAGACATTGTCAAATCCCAGTATCTTCTAAGACATATATTATCTGTGAATCATTTTCAATGAAAATAATTGATTGATATCAAGAAAAGTTAGATTATTGGCTCATGTTATGTCATGATTGTAGCTTGAATTTTGCATAGCTTACTTCCCACATACTTTTCTTTTGTAGTACCCTAGGAGAGGTCAATCTAGTAATTGTCAAAACTCACAAATACTATCCATTAAGCATAACACTAACTGTGTGATCTAATCGAAATGGCCATATATAGAGGAATATTATCATCTTACATAATCAAACACTATTTCAAAAAATAGCAAAAAATATTTAAAAATATAAAAAATAGTATAGAAATAAATCATCCTCATCCTCTAATGAAAACTATTTATATGGTTCCTTGGAGAATTCACAATGATGACAACCTATTTGCAAGCATCATGTCTAACAAATAAACAAAAAAATAAAGAGAAAAAAAATCTAATGTTGAAAACTATTTCAATGGCCCTTTGAGCAAGTACCATAAAGAAAAAGTATGTATGGGAATTATACAAAAATCTACTACCTATGTGTACCCTACACTCAGTGGCAAGCTTCTTCCATCCACTAATCTCATCCATCTTCATCCCCACCAATTTGTACCTATCCTCATTTCCTTCTTTTGACCTTGATAAAAATGTAGACAAGATATGAAAACATGTATTTGAAATCCTTCAATGTGTCTAAGAATAATAGCATACATAGCAGCATACCTAGAGTAAGAACGTATCATTCCTATATAATACGGCCCTTGGAAATTGTATCATATATTTCCTTCCCCCTTTCCATGTCCAATCTCATCCTTCCATCCATCATTTCCATCAATAATCCCTTGGTACTAGAACAAATTTTCTCATTCACAATTTGAACATTGGCCAATCTTAAGCATACCACATATTACATCTAAGATGAACACAAGATTCATAATCCTAAATTTTAGATCAAACCAAAAATATTTGGATCCCATACCTAGTATCCAATCCATGTGGTTAATTACCTTCAAATCCTATGCATTCATCTAATCTCTCAAGTAATATCTTTGAATTATCCACACAACACAAGCAACATTACAAAACAATCTTGCTAAATCTAACCATGCAAGCTAACACATATCTAAAGGCATCCATAAGCTTCATTCTTGGTATTTATAAAATCTAGACCTTGATAAAGGAAACTGATTGTGATATGAGGGATCCACTGTACATGGGTTTCTCCTTTCTCGAGAGATCACTAGGGAACGAACTACCCTTATACACCTTAGAATAATAGATTAAATCAAACAATAAATGACTAAAACCACGTTATGCTTCAGAAAAAAAAAATCAGAGATCCTAAGAGAGTTAGATCAAAGGATTTCTATCTCAGAAGAGGGAGCTCTTGGCCAAAAGACATCAATGCAATTCTAGGACACCAGCACGACATGCTATTGTCTAAAAGATGCACCGGCATCCTGAGCAACAAAGAACTCAGGAACCCAATAGAGAGAAATAGATCGTACTTCCACACTCTAGAGTAGTTTGTATGGGACTATTTGATTAATCAGAAAACCAAATACTTAAGTAAATACAAAGATTTTTGGGGGAACCTTACCTTTTTTACGATGTTTGAATCTTCACTCCAAGCTCCTTTTCGTGACCTACACACAAAAGACCAAGGAGAAAGTTGTTGGGTAGCTGGATAGGGACCTGCCTCAATCAGATGTTGGTGCTTGCTTGAGAGTTGTTGTTGTTGGGGGACCTCAATCTAGCATGGCTTCACCTGTAAGTTCACTGATATCAAAGGAGTCTCAAAGTTGAAGCAAAATGAAGAGAGAGCTAGTGTGATGTCTTCCAACCTTAAAATGAGAGGTAGAAAGAGGTTTTTATGCTTGCAAGGGCGGCAAAGATCCATTACTTTTGGAGTGTAACTGCCAGGACACTTGTCTCAAGGGTTAACCTTCTAGATTCCACATTTTGAACTTGGCAATTAGATAGGACACTAGCACACCGCGCAAATGTCTGCGCACCGTGCATTTGTCCAAAGCCTATATTCTTGAAAAATGCGTCACCAAGCTCTCGTTGCTTAGCCACCTGTTCACATGGAGTTAGAATCATGAACTTTCAACCCATGAGATTTTGTCACTAATATCTCAAGGTGCCATAAATGCTAGACATAAATTTCAAAATATGGAATTTCCCCTAGGTGCAATTATGTGATATTACACCAATCATCATCATTGGGATATAGCCTCCCCAATTCTCATGTTGTTCTCATAGTATATTATTTCTACATAAACAACATCATCATCATCAAACCAATCAAATGGTTCCTTTTAGCTTGATTAGGGGTAAAGTCCTTTTTGTCTTATCTTTTAATATTTTATGCATGCTTTCTTGCTTTTCTTTGTGTGTGTCTTTTTTTTTTTTTTTCGTAGTAAAAAATTAAAACTTCAAAAAAATGCATACCATGTTTGTTTTAGTTCCCATAACATATTTCCCTAGGGATTCCATATTTATTTATACCATGTTGTATCTTAAGGTTATGATTTTTGGGACATTAGTCTTGTCTTTACTTTAATCTTTGTTGTTTTTCTTCATGCAATTGTTGTTTTTTATCTAGTTGTGTTTTTATCTTTAATGTTGTTATTCATGTATCTTTGTTCTTTATTTCATTTTATCTTTTGATTTATTATTTTGATACACATATGGTACATCATCATCATGGTACATTATATCATGATTCATAACATCTATAAAAAATAAAAAATTATTGTTCAAACACATTAGAATCTCTTTGTAGATTTCTAGCATTCTTTTATGGTCAAAGTGCAATGAAAATATCTCACTCCATTTCCACTTCTAACATCATAATCCATGATAAAATAACCCCATATTGTAACTCCATTATTCTTTCCCAATTCATAGTTAGTCACCCATTAACTCATTCTATTTCCTTGTGTGTAATGAAAATTACGCTTTAAATGGAAGGAAACAACAAAGAAACCAAGAAAAGTGTAAAAATCAAGCAAGCACTCGAATAATTGCCAAGAAACTCATACCTACTCCAAAATGGATGAAATTGGAGTATGTATACAAGATACTTGTGACTATTTCCCTAGAAATATAGATTTGGTGTATTCCCTAGAGTAAATTTGGCAACATAACACTAATATTTTTCTCAAAGGATGCAAGTGCTCAAGGTTGGATGATAATGGATGATTTGCAAAAAATGACTTAGAAGTGTAGTCATTAGCAAATGGGTTGGATGAAATGAAGGGTTGTGATTAGATGTAGGAAAATGGAGGGTTGAGATGTCTTGAGACATCTCAATTCACATGGTAGTGATACTTCTCACCATGAGAGGGGATGAGAGGAAAGAGGGTACTTTAGAAGTAACATGGAAAATACTTGGAAAGATCTCCTTCATAAAGGGATTTGTTGTCCAATATTCCCAAATAATTGAGAAGATATGACAAGAGGAATTAAAAATTCCCTTTTAATGTGCATGATGGGGATAAAAGGAATTGAAAATCCCTTAAGGGTATGGGTTGCTTCTCCAAAAGGAGAAATCATTAATGATAATAGGACAAAGGATAGGTGTCATAAATGGCAAGTAGATTAGGTTCCCTTAATCAAGAGATTAGATAGTGTGAATGAGGTGATTAGGTGAGTGATTAAGATAATGAGATGGATTATGATGCAACTTGCACAAGTTGGAGGATGTAACACCTCCTAATCATGGATTAGGAATGTGCACATCCTAATAATGGGTTAGGTAGGTGGATTAGGATTAGAGGTAGAGTTATAAAGGATTTGACTAGGAGAGACAAAGTGGATGAATTAAAAAAAAATCATGTAGGATATATGACTAAATTAAATAAATAGAATATTTATTTAATCTAGAGAAGAATGGTTAAAGGGGATAAATTAATTAATTAATTAATTAAATACCTTAGGATTTTAGAGTACTTTAGGAAAATGATTGATATTAATTAAATAATAGCAATATTATTTAATTAATGCAGATAATAAGTTGTGATAGACGAAATAGGGATAAAATTTGACCAAATTTAGGTGGTCAAATTTAGGTGCCTACATTTTTCCCCTCTTTGAAATGTCGCTAAACTAATGATGTTTGAAGAAAAATAAAATATAGCTAACTCGATGGAAGAAAATGAGAGATAAGATGCGCTATCATGGAGGAAAAGTGGAATATGGTAGGATGATACCCCCTCGAGAGGGCATATGAGAAAAAAGGGGCTTGTGCAATGTCTCGATATAGGAAAATGAAGGCTACCATTTAAACTATGTTGAAAAGGATGAGGAATGGTGAAAGAACAAAGGAAAATGAAGTTGGAGGGAGATAATGGAAGCGAAAAGAAGAAATTAGAGTTACAGGGGTGATTAGGGTTACCTATAAATAGAAAATAGGGTAAATTACTATTCACTATTACCGTAAGCATTTGAGTGAGTTGAGAGAGATATCAAACAAAAATATCACATGCATGTAGGCATGTGCAAGATCATCAGGGGCCAAAAAGTGGCAATGAGAAATAACATGTTTTTACTTCACCAAAATCGTGAAACAAAAAAGTTGACATTTTGTATGGGTTGGGTAATTTTTTTAATTTTTTTTGGTAATACTAAACCAAATTGGATATATTTTGATTAATGGATATCAGTTAATAATGAATATTTGTTAATAACGAATATCCATTTCCTGAAATTGTTTTTCATCAATTTATGTATTCAAAGTGAATATTTTTTTTGAAAGGAAAAACACATTTCCATTTTGAAAAGAAAAAAAATATCCATTTTCAATAAGTATTTAATTAATTTTATATTTTCAAAAAAGATATCCATTTTGAAAAGCACAAAAAGCACACTTTAGTAAAATGGGCATAACTTTTGCAAAATTGATCAAAATTTTGATGTTTTACATGCATTGGAAAGGTGATTCAAATGTCTACAGAATGGATAAGATTATTGTGATAGATTGAGTAGAAAATGTTTATTATAATTATTTTAAGTTCCTCTTTAAGTTTTGAAATTTTAAATGCTCCTAATTCTTGCATACAAAAATGTTTTTTCATGTTTTTTTTTATATAGTCATGCTAAATGAATTGAAAAATTAAAGAAGTAATAAATAATGAAACATTTATATCTTTTTACTAAGGAGAATAAAAAAATCATAAATCACCATAGCAGGCCTCCTTGTTGTGTTTGATCCTATGTGCACCATTTACCAAGTTGAACTACAAGAACATATATATATCCCTCTATCTATTTATTTATGTCTCCCTCTCCCCCCTCTCCACTATTTTCCTTCTTTACCTATCTTTGTAATTTTCCCTTACTCTTATATAGATATCTCTCTCATCTCTCTCTCCCTCTCCTTGTTGTGTTTGATCCTATGCAGACCATTGCCCAAATTGAACTGCAAGAACATACATACATACATACATACATATATATATATATATATATCCCTCTATCTATTTAGTTATGTCTCCCTCTCCCCCCTCTCTACTATTTTCCCTCTTTCCATATCTTTGTACTTTTCCCTTACTCTTCTTCTATAGATATGCCTCTCATTTCTCTCTCCCTCTCTACCTAGCTCTCTCCCTTTCTCTTCACCTCTATATTTCCTAGGTTATATATGCCTCTACATATCTATCCCTCTTTCTATCTATATATCTCCCTATCTCACTCTATTTGTATCACTCCCTATTTCTATATCTATCTACATCTCTCTCTCTATTTCTCTCCCTCCCTCTCCCTCTCCCTCCCTCTATCTATTTATATAATCTCTCTTCATCAAGTTATCTCCATATCTCTCTCATATATACACACACCCTATTTATGCCTCCCTATCTCTATAGATCTCTTTACCTATACCCCTCTCTCAATCTCTCTCTCCCTATATCTATTATTTGTTTCTATCAACTCCTTTCTCTCCCACTCTTTATCCCTCTATCTATATCTCTCTATCTCTCTCTTTATATCTTATTATCTCTACCTCTCTTATTCATTCTCTCTCTCTCTATCCCTTTCTATCAATATATTTCTCTACCTCTATCTCCCTATATCTTTATCTCTCTTCATATCCCTCTCTATATTTGTATATCTCCATCTATCATTATCTCTCCTTCTTTCCCTCTCCCACTATATATTGATATATCTATCCCCATCTTATTCTCTATCTACATCTCTACCTATCTCTCTCCTCTTTCTCTAGCTATATCTCTATATCTACCCCCTCTCTATCTCCCCCTCTCTATCTCTCCCTTTGTATCTCTACCCCTTTATCTCTTCCTCTCTATCTCTATTTCTATCTATCACTTTATCTTAACATATATATCTTTCTATCTCCATATTACTTTATATCTCTCTATATCTTCATCTCTATTAGTAACTCCCTATCTCTCCATATTTGTATCTCTCCCTTTATATCTCTTTATCTATATATTCTCTCCCTCTACCTCTATCTTCCTATTTACCTTTCTATAGAGAGAGGGTGAGTGGATATAGAGAGAAGTAGAGAGGGTGAGTGGTGATAGAGTGAAGTAGAGAGGGAAGGTTAAATAGGTAGAGATGAGAGAGAGAAGATAGATATAGAGAGATATAGAGAGGGAGAGACATAGGGAAGAGGGAGGGTTGGAGTGAGAAGTACATAGAGAGAGGTCCAAATATGTGATATAGAGAGAAGTAGAGAGAGGGATGGAGGAAGGGAGAGGTAGAGATATAGAGCTAGGTGGGAGTGATATAGGAAAAGGTAGGTAGAAAGAGAGGAGGATGAATATGGGGGATAAAAAGAAGTAAATATAGAGAGAGAGGGAGAGGTAAGGTGGGAGGAATAGAGTGAGAGGTAGATAAAGAGAGGGAGTCTAAGGGGATATATTGGGAAGTATAGAGGTAAGGGGAGAGAGAGGTAAGGTAGGGAGAGAGGGTGAGGGGAGATACAGAGAAGTAGAGAGGGAGGGAAAGATGGAGAGGTGTATAGAGAGGGAGAGGGAGAGAGAGAGAAGGATATATGGAAGGAGAGGTAGGTAATGAGAGAGGTAGGGTGGGAGGGATAGAGGGATAAGTAGGTAGAGAGAGAGGGTGAGTGGGAAGGTGGGAGAGAGGAAGATACGAGAGAGGGAGAAGAGAGATAGAGAGACATCAAAAGGGAGAGAGAGGGGGAAAAAGGAATGGATGGAGTGAAAGGTAGGTAGAAATAAATAGAGAGGGGAGTTAAAGAGAAGTAGAGAGGGAGGGAGGAAGGGAGAGGTAGAGCTATAGAGGTAGGGTTGGAGGGATATAGGGAGAGGTAGGTAAACAAAGATGAAGATGTGGATGGGAGATAAAGAGTAGAGACAAAGATAGAGAGAGGTAATGTGATCAGCTTCCATCTTTCTACCTATCTCTCCCACTATCCTTCCAAACTTACCTCTCTCTCCTTTTTTATACATCTCCTTATCTCCCATATATCTTCCTCTTTGTCTACCTACCTCTCCATATATCCCACCCACTATACCTCTCCGCCTCTACATCTCCCTTCCTCCCTCCCTCTCTACTTCTCTCTATCTCCCCTATTTCCTTCTCTCTCCCTACCTCTCACTCCATCTCTCCCTCATTCCCCCTTCTCTCTAGATATATCTCTATATCTCTCTTCACCCTTTCTCTCTCCTCTATAACTCTCTCCCACCTTCCTTTTCTACTTATTTCTATCTCCACTCACCATCTCTCTCTACCAGCTTATCCCTTTATCCCTCCCACCCTAATCTCTCATTACCTACATCTCCATCCCTCTCTCCCTCTCTTTCCTTGTCTCTCTCCCTCTCCCTCTCCCTCTCCCTCTCCCTCTCCCTCTCCCTCTCCCTCTCTCAATAACTTTCTCCCCTTCCCTCTCTACTTCTCTCTATCTCCCCTCACCATCTCCCTCTCTACCTACCTCTCACTCTATCCATCCCACCTTACCTCTCTCTGCCCTTACCTTTGCACTTATCTATATAACCCCTCACCCTCCCTCTCTACATACCTCTCCTTCTACCCCTCCCACATTACCTCTCTCTCTATCTCTACTTATCTTTATTTCCCATCTCCATCATCCTCTCTATCTAGAACTACCTATCCCTATATCCATCCCACCATACCTCTCTATCTTGACATTTCCCTTCCTCCATTCCTCTCCACTTCTCTCCATATCTCTCTTTAACTACCCCTCACTCCATCCCTCTCTCATCCCCCCTCTCTATCCCTTTAGATATATCTATATCTCTTATCTCTCTCTACTCTCTACCTCTCTTATCTTCCCTCTCTACTTAACTCTATCTTCCTCTCAAATTCTCTCTCTACTCTCTATAGGAGTGATTTGGAGAGATGGAGAGAGAGAGAGGGATATAAAGAGGGAGATATATCTAGATATAGATATGACTTGGGAAAGATATAGGGGAAGAGAAAGGTAGGGAGATAGGTAGAGAGATAGGGAGAGGGAGAGGGAGAGGGAGAGGTATGGGGATAGAAGGAGAGAGAGTGTAGGGAGAGATAATAGATAAATATACAAAGATGGAGAGGGAGAGATAGAGAGAGGAAAAATAAATCTAAAAGGTACACTTATATATTGAAAAAGGTGGAAATATCAATGATGTATCAAATGTGAAAATGAAACCCTAATTTGGCTACCACGGATGGGTATGGTAAATAAATTGGATTTCACAATAAAGATAATAAATAAACATGTAACAATATAAAATTGATGAATAATTGGGCATGTAAAGAGTTTCAAATATATAAAATGGAGATATAAATACCATAAAAGTATAGATCTAAGAAACCTTGATATGAATAAGAAACCATAGAAGAATACTAGGTTGTATAGGATCTATTGGGTTTACTAAAATACAAAGAGGTATGAAGAGGGAAAAAGAGAGAAAATCAAGGGAGAGGTAGAGATATAGGTCTAGATATTGGGAGAGAGAGATATGGAGATAGATAGGGAGGGAGGGAGAGGTAGGTATAGAGTGAGAGATGAGAGGGAGACATAAAGAGGGATAGATAGGGAGACATGGGGAGTTGAGATTGAGTCAAGTAGAGAGGGAAGGATGGAGGGAAAAAGTGGTAGAGAGATAGGTCTAGAGAGAAAGAGAGAGATCTAAAGAGGGAAAAAATAGAGAGGGAAGGAATAGGGGACATAGGTAGATAGATAGGTCTAGAGGTCGAGAGAGAGTGAGAAAGATAGATCTAAAGATGGAAAAATATAGGAGGGAGGGAGAGGTAGATAGATAAGTCTAGAGTTAATTATATTGAGAGGGATAGGTCTAAAGAGGTAGAAAGAGAGGGAGGGAGGGAGGGAGAGACAAGTGGAGAGATAGGTCTAGAGCTTAAGGGGAGACATACTGAAATATAGAGATGTAGAGAAAGGGACAAAGAGATATGATGATTTATGAATATTTGTTCATGATCTACATACTACAAAAAATATAAATATTTCATTATTTATTACTTTCTCTAATGTTTCAATTATTTCGGGATGATTTTACAAAACAAAAATCATGAAAATGGGACTTCACGTGCAAAAGTAGTGAGCATTTGATTTTTCAATTTAAAAGAATTATGAAGTTAAAATGATTATAATTATGTATATGTATAATATATAAATATTACCTTGTCCATTGCATAGAGATATGAATCACCTTTCCAAGATATATAAAAAAATTAAAATTTTGATAAGAAATGAGAAAGCTATGCCTATTTTACTAATGAGGGTTTTCTGGGATTTTCAAAATGGATATCTATTTTCAAGAAATACAAAGGGGTACTTATTTCTAAGAAATAGATATATGTGTTGAATTTATCAAAATGAATATTCATTTTGAAGACATGAAAATGGGTACCTGTTTCAACAAAATAGATATTTGTTTCAACAAAATGGATATTTGTTTCAAAATAGTCTATTTCAAAATGGATATCTATTTCAAAATAGATATTCATTTCAAATGGATATCAATTTTTCCTGATAAAATTTGAATCCTCAAGGTTTCCATCGAGTTTTCCTCGAGATTTGGTTTGGGGTGTCATAGCTAGAGTTTGCCTTTGTGGCTGACAAGTTTTTTTAATCTAAATTTGATGAAACAAAAAGGCTTTATTGTCCAAATTGTCATCTTTCCACCAATATAAGATATTCTTTATTTTGAATTTACTAAATAATTATTATTGATTTTCTACATGCATTATGACTAAAGTCCTGATTTATAGGTTAATTGAAAAACATTTATAATTCTCAAACAATTTCACATTTTTTGAATCTGAAAGATGTGCCAAATTCTATGCTTCCCATGATTTTCCTAAATTTTCATTGCCACTTAAGGGGCTAGTTTAGACCCCAAATATCCTGCACTATCCCATGCCATATTCCACACCGAATCAATGTTGTGCAAGTACGAGTGCAGAGAGGAGAGGCCAGTGCTCAAGTATGGCCTTTGAATTTTCTTCGTATACTTTGATTTTTTGTATTTATGATTAGTGAATCAAACTAACATGTGGATCCACCCATCTAGGTGGATAGGAAAATGCACCCTAGACAAGCAGATCCACTGATGCATGGGAAGACACGCTAATAGGAAGTTGTGCTCGCAAATGGGTGGATGTGCGTGTAGATAGGAAAATTTGCCAGAGGCAAGGTGAATCCATGATAGGTGGATAATTTTTCTTGATGTACAGGTATGCAAAAGGGATGGACCCACTACACAAGAAAATTCATAGCTACATACGTAGATTCACATTAGCTTGTAGGCGTGGATTCATTAGAAGATAGACGGATGCGAACTTGGATCTATAGGGGTGAATCTGCCAATGAATAGGTGGATGCATGTTTACCCTCAAGGGTGAATGCATGAGAAGAAATGTGGATCTGATAAGGGATGAATGCCCATGGGGAAGGAAAAATTTGTTAAAGGGTGGATCCTCTCTGTGGATGGGTGGATGTACCAAAAAGGAAAATCTAAAAAATAAAAGAAACAAAGAAAGATACAAGAATTTTAGATAGAAAAACTTTACATGTTGGTGGGTGGATAGAGAGCATAGTGGGTGAGTGCAGGATCATGGGGGTCCAAACTAGGCCCCTAAGTGGCAATGAAAATTCATAAAAACAAAGTTAGGCAACTTAACATAAAAATTTGAATAAGTTATTAACATAATTTGAAAAATATGTAAGAAAAAAATTTGTAGAAAATTGAATGTAGTTTCTAAGATACTGGTCCTTTTTTAGGAAAACATAATTATATATGGTAAAATTTTGATATTTCAATGTAGTAGCTCTAAATTTTAAGGAAAAAATAAAAAACAGTTGTATGTCTGACCAACCTAAGTACAAGTAAAAAAATATTATATTTATTTGAAACTTTCAATATAAATAGAGTACAGATTCTGGGATGTGTAACATTTTTTTTTGTAATTTTTTTGCAAGTAAATAATTAGTTATGAAAAAAAAATTAAACTTTTTAAAAATATTAAAATGTATTTTTCTAACCACCATAACTTGGTCAAAATTTTATGAAACTCATTTTTTTTTATCCTATAGTATGAGAGGAATAAAATGTGTTGCATCTTTTGGATTCAAAAAGTTTGAAATCATTTAGGAATTATATATGTTATTCAATCAGCCTATCAATTAGGAATTTAGTCAAAATGTATGTATAAAATTGATAATAATTATCTATTTATTCCAAATAAGGAATATCTTATATTTTTAAAATATTGACAATTTTCTCTATAAAACCTTTTCGTTTCATCAAATTTGGATTAAAAAAATTTGTTAGCCACTTTTTTTGTCATATTGCCACTTTTTGGACCCCTATGATCTTGCACTCATCCCAGTAATTTTATGGACTCGCAAGTGACGTTCAACAATGCTTTAGCTAGCAAGAGGGTTTGGAGATGTTGATTGGGCACTTTTTGATGCATTTGGGTTGGCCTACGTGGCACAGATCTCGATGCTTAGGGTCCATAGGCCCATGTGGACATCATTGCTAGAGTGTTGGAGCTCAAAGAAATGTACCTTCCACCTTTCCACTGATGAGATGATGATTACCTTGGAGGAAATATGGTAGATCCTTTGATTTTAGATTTAGGGGGGTAGGTAGAGGTGTTGATAGAAAAGATAGAACCATAGTTGTTGTAGGCCCTATTCGGCATGGTAGACCTGCCATGTAGAGGACAAACATTATACATGGATGGATGTAGAGGTATAGTTCCTAGAATGGCACTATATCTATGTGGTTTGATCAATGGATTGATTCTACCTAACAGGATTGGATGCTTCTTCAATCTAACATTGGGAGAGGTTATGCTTAATATGGTGGGGTGATCCAGGAGGTTTGCATGAGGGGCCTACCTATTGGCCTAGGTGTACTAGGACATCTATGTTGTTTTTTATAGGATGGGAGTGAGCTTGAATTATATCATTTTGTTGCAATTATGGGAATGGTAGAACATCTGAGGGGTGAGGCCAGTTGGGGAGAGATCACTAAGGGTAGCATATGATCCATTAGTGTTCACTTGGAGGAGTGTATTGCATTACACTGATATTAGGAGCATGGTGTGTTAGAGGCGACCAATAGATGAGATGGATTATAGAGATATTGTATGGAGGTCCTATCGGGAGATGGATGACTAGGATGAGGATGATGTATACTATGGATACATGTTCAGAAGATGTTAACTGCTAGGGCGATAGTAATTCCTGATAGAGGGCTACAAATCAGACAGGGTGATGCACCAGTTTGACATAGTTCAAGATATCTTGGAGCCTAAGGAGAGATTTTATAGAGTTTCTTGTGAGACAGGAGTGTGGGGGCCATAGATTACACAGACGATAGAAATTTCATCATGGGGGAACTTGGTAGATGTCCAATGGGATTGGAGAGGAGGGGTTTATGACCTAGGGGTTACTTAGTGATATTCAAAGTGGTGGAGGGGTAGGAGGTCAGAGGAAATGATATCACTGAGGGATAGGTAGGAGGTGTGAGAGAACTAATGCAGGTGGAGGTAACTATGTAGGAGGTATGCAGGGTATAGAGGCAGGTGGTCCATTAGGAGGAGAGGTAGGAGGGGATAGATGTAGTAGAGGAGGAGTTAGTGGAGGATGAGGAGGATGAGCATGAGATAGGGGAGAGATGAGAGGATGGAGAGGGTAGTGATCATGAGGAGGGGGAAGGAGAGGAGGAAAGGGAGGAGGAGAGAGAGAAAGATTCTATGAAGATAGATTTAGATATGTTGGGGTTGGGGAAGCAAGAGGGGAGGAGAGGTGATGAAGACTTATTTGGGAGGTTAAAAACAATAGAGAGTAGGATCACCTAGCTATAAGGACTTTTGTGTTAGGCCTTGGAGGATGTGGAGAGGATAGTTGAGAGGGATAGTCTCTAGCTATACATGGACATGCATCAAGGGGATGGAACCATTGTGAGTATCAAGAGAGACAACTATAGGTGGAGATAGGGAGATTGTGGGAAAATTTGGCTACTATGACAATGAAGAGGGGGAGTCTCCAAGTACAAGTAGACACTATATAGGGTGACCTAGCTACCATCACCTCAAAGAGATACAACCTAATATTAGCATGAGAAGTATGGGTAGTGGAGAGGAATCAAATGTAGGTGGATATGGATAGGTACCAGCATGAGTGGGAGACTGTTAGGGTGCAAAGAGGAGTGACATATATGTGCTCAGTGATACAACTAAGCAAGGAGGCCCAAAATTATAGGGATATCTACTATGAAACAATACCAATAGTAGAGATGAGGCCCACATTTTAGAGGCTATGAGCTTAGAGTGGAGTAGGTCCTTGAGATTAGGATCAATGAGGAGTAGGTCAATTGGATTTCCGTGGGGAAGAGGAGGATGAGTAGGGTTGAGTGGGTCAATACCATCATCTCCTACACACTTTGTTGGAGTGAGTAATGGGTAAAGGGTATACAGGTAGATTTAGGTTCCAATTTTGATAGATACATAGGTTTTGTAGAGATGATACCATGAACAAGTGATCATTATTTCATTGATTAGGACATAAGCCCTGATGATATTTATTCTCATTATTTTTATTCATATATTGATTCATGATCTTGATGTATCATATGTATATAGATGTTAATTTTGATATACTTATACATGGGCACTTGTATTATTTTTCTAACTCCTATGTATGTTTATGATGGAATTTAGTGTGATTTTGGTATATGATATGGGATATGGTAAAGATGCATATAGGATATGGATGTTTATTATATGCTTGTGGTTATATATGGATGTATTTATTGATGATTGTGGATGACATGAATTATGTTTTACTATTATGCTTATATGATTGTGATATAGATGAATGTTTATGATGAATGTATGTATGCATTATGATAATTATGACAATTATAATGGATGACACTAACCATTTGTGATGTAGGATGTATGTGACTTACAATCTAGGGAGATTTTATATGAAATTCATGAGGACTAACAAGTTCTATGTAGGGTGGATATTCCTATATGTGCTATGATATTTTTAAGATGATGTAATAATTTATGATATTCAAGATATGTTGATTCATGATGTGTGATTTATGATGTTTGATGGGTACATTTGATTTCATGTATGGATATAAACTAAAATGCCATACAAATGAATGAATATGTAATAGTACGAAAAATTGATAATGAAACTAATGCAATGCAAAATAGATTAAAAAATAATGGAATGAAACATAATGTTAAATGAAACTAATGGTATAATAACACTACATGAATAATACAATGTAATAAGAATGTAACTAAAATGATTAATACAACCTAAAATTAGCATGAACTAAATGAAAATATGTTTAAAATATTAAATTGTAAACAACTTTATGTGATTGAAATGGTAACGATGTGATGAAAAGATGCTTATAATAACAAATCTTAAACAACTTAATGCAAATGAAATGATGAAAATATGCTTAGAATGGTAAATCCTAAACAACTTAATGCAAAATGAAATGATGAAAAGATGCTTAGAATAAAATATCCATAAAAAATCCTAAATATCTTAATACAAATGAAATGATGAAAAGATTATTAGGTTTACACATCCTAAACAACTTAATGCAAATGAAATGATGAAAAGATTTTTAGAATAACAAATCCTAAAAAACTTAATATAAATGAAATAATAATGAAAATATGAAAATATGAAAATATGGATAGATGATGATAGGTGTAGCCATAGTGTACTAGTAAAAAATGAATCAACATGTTGGGAAAGACAGTGGGGGAACACACTTGCACAATCAAAATCTACTGATTCAGAAAGAGATAGTGGGAATGGAAATGTAATATGAGGGAATGGGAATGGGAGATGGTAGGATGGGGGATTGAGAAAATTGATCTTATGCATTATGTTTCCATGTAGTGAGCATTTAAGTTTATATAGCATGGGATACTATGCACTAGGGTATGAGAAACCAAGGTGACTTTGTATCGAATGCATAGGACTAACACAACAAAAAAAACGGTTCATCCAACATCTTACAAATTCTGAAAGGGATTTAGTGGGGCTAATGGTAGAAAACCAATAATAGAAAGGATTCCCTAGCATAATATAAGATCGTAAGGAATCTTGGTTGGTACAATGTTGAACAACCATGAAAACAAAATCATAAAAATCTAAGATATTCCCCTATTTATATTAGTCAAAGTGAACCATATGATGGATGATGGCAACCTCAAGTAGGTATAGTAAGAACCTCAAAAGATAAACAAAATGCAAAAGCACCGTGACATAACTGTAAATCTCAAATATCCTTTATCATGAGGATGATGGGTGGATTGATGTGGTCTGATATGAGGAATGATATATTCTATAAATACCAAATATGGATGGGTATATTCTAGGATCAACATGACAAAGAATAACAAAGATGGACCAAAACCTTAGGGGCCTATTAAATTTTGCTACAAGAACTAGCTGGATAGGGACTCTTGGCAACATGCAAACACAAGAACGAGACCTAGTGACAAGTATATACAATTATGGAACCTAGGTGAGGATGTGAGACCAACCATATGCACACTATATAAAATTTGCAATGACCAATGAAAGTATAACTGATAGAAGGATAGTGAACCATATGACCATTTTAGGATCTTCCTGATGCATTCCAAAATAATTGGGTAAAGCTTAGGAATTGGGATAGTAGATTCAATCTATATAATACTCAACCAAAATATACCATGTGGTCGATAGCAGTATAGAGATGGATAATGGATGTGATACAGATAGGATGGATATGATAGATAATATAGGTAAGTGGATAAGGTGAAAGCACACAAAAAAGACTGATACAAGGTAGGTAATGAGTAATTCCTCTATGAGTGCTACATTTTGCCATGTTTTCACCAAATGTACTTATCCAAGGTACCACCAAGTGTGGTTTTCACCATAGCCTTATTTATTTCTCTTTACTATTGACCATATTTGCTTTGATTTTACATTTTACTATTTTCTGGATTTTGAAATTTTTGAAAGGTGGGATAACTCAACTGATTTAAGAATAGAACTGCTTGAGGTAGATGATGTTAATGGTTTCATCCAAGGGTTATCCTTTTGGTGTAACTAGTTGAAAGGCTCCTAAACCATAATTTTCAGCTACTATATATGGACCCAACTAATTAGCCTCAAATTTTCCTTTCTTTTCTCAATCATGTTGGGTATGTTGATTCTTTTTTAGGACAAAGTCATCAAGTTGGAATTGGCAAGGGTTGACTTTCTTATTATAGATTCTCTTTAACCGATGTTAATATTATTGAATATGGTTGTAGGAATTGAGGTTTCATTCATCTAAAATCTCTAGTTGACTCAAATGTTGAACATGATACTCCTCCTCGAGTGTTGATTAAATTCTTCAAAGAAATAGGGAGTGATGGATGTTTGAATTTGATCAGAAATATTGCTTTTGAAATGATAACAAGAGAGTATGGTGTGGTGCCAATTGGAGACTTGATGGAGGTGTGGTAAGCCCAAAGGGTAGGATTCAAATGGAGGTTCCAATCATGACCAGTATCATTAACAATTTTCTTTAGGATTTTGATTACCATTTTTTAAGTTTCCTTAGCTTGGCCATTATCTTGGGGGTAATAGGGGTGGACTAGTGATCTTGGATATGGATTTTTTAACACAATTGACATACATGTTGGTTTTTGAAAGGATTTCTATTATTAGTGATGATGGTGGAGGGGATACCCTATCGAAAAATGATATGGTATAGGATAAATATGGAAATATGAATGTTAGTAATGAGGGTGAGTGGAATGGCTTCCACCCACCTTGTGAATTATTTGGTGGTGATGATTGTGAATGAATGTTCATTAGATGACAGAGGGTGGATTTTGTCAACTAAGTCTAGTCCCCATTATGAAAAATACTGTAGAGAGGTAATCATTTGCAATGCTTGGGATGGAGCATGTATCAAACCCACACGTTGCTAACATGGAATGAATTTATTAACAAATTCACAAGCATCATGCTCCATAGTTGGCCAATGATAACCCATTATGACAAGCTTTTATGTTGGGACCATTCCACTAGTATGAGCCCCACAAATTCCACTATGCACTTTGTTCAAAGCTAATTTAGATTTTTTATCATTCAAACATAGTAGAAGAGAACCATCATACCCCTTACGATATAGGTGTCTCCTAAGAAAGTGTAGCAAGAGGATCATCATATAAAGGATTGAAATTGGTTATAGGTAAGGTCAGGTGGTAGGATCTTATCGTGAAGATAGATGTATATGTCAAGATACCAAGGTGATTGGTTTTGCACACCATTTTAGTTTCAGGAAGATTGTATGTAGCTACTAACAATGTTTTGAACAAGAACTTGCACTCATGATGATCTTGCAACATATCAAGTAAAGACACAAATTTAGCCATACCATAAAGTACTTCTTAAAGCCATCTACCATGCATTTATAGGGAATAGGCTTGCCATCTTTAGCTTTAAATTCATCATTGACTTGCTTAATGATGAATTGTGAGTCACCATAAACATGTAACCAATTAATATTCTATAGTCACCCTAGTTTTAACCACTTCTTAATTAATTAAAATTTCAAATTTAATTAGTTATCTCTATTTCCTCCTAATTAATTAAATATTCTATTATTTGATTAATTCACCTTTCCTTACCCTAATTAATTTTAAATATTGATTATTTAATTAATTATTCCACTTTCTTCTTATAATTAATTAAATATTTTATTATTTAATTTATGTCACTTCCCAAGCTAAGGTTCTTCCAATTAAGTAAATACTTGAGCTATTTAATTAATCCCACCATTATTCCCATTTCTTCTAATCTCACTCAAGTTAATTAATCTTTTATTAATTATCTTTATCCCTTCTTTAACCATCATTAGCTCATCCTCAAACATTTAACTATGTACCCATGTTAAGTAAACACATGGTTTATTAACTCAGCCTATCCTATTAAATTAATTAATTTATGATTAATTAATTTATGATTAATTAATTTATACCTTCTCACTTATTATCATTAACATTTCCCTCCAATTTGTAATTCCCTCACCTCTCCCTAAACTTTCCACATGGTGACAAGTGTCCTAGCCTATCCTTTATCCTCTTCTCACACATGTGTGAGATCTCACCTACCTCCACTATCTCTTACACCTTCTTACACAAGCGACCCTATGAGCCACTTTACCTCTTACACATTCTCTTCCCAAGGTGTGCTCACACATATGTGAGCACACCTCATCTCTTACTCCTTTCCCTATTGTGACACATGTCATATAATGCTTTTGATCTTCACCACAAATCAATATCCACCCTTGATTGAGTCAATCAATCCTAGCCCTCCATTCCTCTCATCTCGCATCTATAAAGTCAAGTCTCCTCCCCTTATTTTGACATCTTGAGTTGACTTAGCTACATCATTTTACTTTTGTGAGTGAGCAATCCACATAGCAATAATTGAGCAAATCTATCAAGAGTTTGGTTGCATCTTGGTGAAGCTCAATCATGGAGATGAAGGTATAATTTAGTTTGTGCATTTTTTGTGTTCAATTTGAACATCATTTATATTGCATGATACATTTTATTTCCCTCTCACATGTTCCATTGCATTGCAATTCTCAAATTGATGATTAGTGTCTCATACATTGTAATGTTGTTTGTGCATGGAAATGCTAATCTAAAGGACTTAGGTATAAAGTCACCTTTAGGGGTGAAAAAGAGGATACCCACACCATGTTGTGTGTATGACCCATCAAATTAAAGCCTCCATGGCTCATGCTCTACAATTGAAAATAATAACTCATTAGGAAACTCTACAACAAAGGGATACACATCTACAAAAAAAGTATCTGCTAACTGATCTGCTACGACTTGACCTTTAATAATTTTTCAATCAATGTACTCATTATCAAACTCACTAAGAAGCATGACTCAGTTAGCCATATAACTTGTTAAGGACATTCTTAATAATAGATACTTAAGAGGGTCTAATTTTCAAATGATTTTGATGGAGTGAGTAAGCATGTAGTGTCCAATATTTTGAGAGCTATGAACTACTACTAAGCATTATTTATCCATAGGGGTGTAATTATGCTCATACCCAACAAGAGTGCAACTGATATAGTATATGGCCCACTCTTTTCCATTCTCATCGCAATGAGCTAAAATTTCCCCCAATGCAGCTGAAGTAGCAAAAAAGTGTAGAAATAAAGATTTACCCATTATAGGATGCATGAGAATGGGTAGATTAGCAAGATACTCCTTGATTTTATCAAAATCCTACTAACATGTAGTGTCCAATTTGAAGGAAGTATCCTTATAAAATAGGTGATTAAATGGCTACCACTTATTAGCAAGTTGAGCAATGAAATGTTGAATTGATTAGATCTTACATTGAAGAATTCTCAACATTTTAATATCTTCAGAGTAGGCATATCTAGAATTTATTTTATTTATCAGGATCAAATTATGTGCCTCTCCTTGATACAATGAATCCTAATAGTTTCTTATAGGTGACACCAAATATGCACTTCTTGGGATTAAGACACAATTGGTATTGTTCCAATCCATTGAAGATTTGTTGCATGATTTTAGGATGCTCTTCCTAGGTGGATGATTTTCCTAACAAATCATCTGCATAGTACCTCGTAATAATGTGAATAGGGTCATGAAATATAACTACCATAACACATTGATAAGTAGCTCCAAAATTCTTTAAAACAAATGTCATGACCTGATAGCAAAAGGTACCCCAAGGAGTAGTGAAAATCATTTGTGTTGATTCTCAACTACTATATGGATATGATTATATCTAGAAAATTCATCCATGAGAAAAAAAAATAGCATGATCCACTATAAGATAAACAAGAATATCAATGTTTGTGAAAGGTGGAAAATTGTTGCTCTACCACCTTTAGGGTTTAGGTACCTAAAAGGGGAAATTTTCACTAACTTTTACTCAAGAACAAACCCTTTTGATCCCAATCCAAAAAGGGAGAGATATCTAGCAAGAGGGTTGTTCTAGGGAATGAATTTGATCTAATAAGGGGCTCACCACCAAGTATAAACTTGGAAAAGACAATGAAATGCAAGATGAAATGTAAAAACCTAATTGAATGCAAAGTGACACTAAATGACGTACAAAAGTAATTGAAATGAAATAGAAAACTAAAGATAGGAAATTGTGCACCTATAAAACTATAGAAGGCTAAATGGAGGTCTAAATCACTTGAAATTCTAATTTTAATGTTGACTAAGACTCATTTGCTAGGCTGGGTGAATCAATCCTATTTTTGGAAAACTATACAAGAATAAGAATCTGCCAAAAGGGTATCCAAATCTGAAAAGTCCTAAAAAATGACCAGAACTGAGACTCATTCACCAGAAGTGGTGAATCAGTCCAATTGGGCTTTTCTGCAACTTCAAAGTCTGATCCTACTCTTCTCTATCTACTCTACCCGTCTTGACTAGTTTTTGAATCCAAATCTCTAATTTGCAACCTATAGGTGATCTCTGATTTGACAACTTTGAATGATTTGTAATTTTTCTCCAATCTTGCTCCTTGAGAAATCTACAACCTAGCCCTACAAATCACACACAAATGAGAGTAAAAAATGTTGTTGGGTTATTGGATAGTGGGTTGTCTTGGTAAAACCCTATTATGGTAATTGAACCTTGAAATAGAATGAAATATGAAAGGAGAATGATCAATGAAAAAGATGTTGCAACTCACCAAACCCTAGCAGTGAAGTGTTACAAACATGTATGAGATGGCTCTAATGGATGTAGATCTTGAATATTGCTTGGATATGATAGATCTTGAATTGAACACTTGCTTTAATCATAAACCCTATATCAAAAATTGTAAGCTCAAAATAAACATGATGCGCGAAATATTTGACATGATGATTGATGCTTGAATGTTGCTCTAAAATGCTTGATAATATTCTCTTTAAGACTCTTGAATAATCTTGTGAACAATTGATTTCTTATCAGATTGCTAGGTGTAAATATGAGTGAAAGAACCTTGCATTTATACTCAATTATACAAGAATTCTCAAAATTAGAACACTACAAACCAACATCATATCTAGGAGAATAAAATCTCGCCAAAAATTTGAATTTATTTTAATTTTGGATCACATAGGACTCACTCGCCCAAAATGGCGAATGGGTCCCATCTAGAATAATGTTTGGGACTAAAAATCAAAAGTGCTTAGAAATGTGTGAAATCTAGTTTAGGACCAAAAGAACTAGGTCAGACACATTCTCCCAAGGTGGTGAATAAGTCCCAGATCACTAAATCTAGGTCACACAAGCTAGAAATGCTTGAATTATGATTTGGTCATGATTGGTGTTAGGATTATCCTTGAAAAGATGTGATAAATGAGGCTTGTGGATGCAAAATAGGGCCAATAAAAATATAAGAAATCCCAATTGTTAATGACAAGCCTAGAAAAGTGTGAAAGTGTGTTATAACATTTTACAACACTTAAAATAAGGCAAGGTTAAGGTTAAAAATAGGTTTATTAGGTGTAATTAATTAATTAAACCTTAGAAAAGTGTGAAAGTGAGTTACAACACTTCACAACATTTTAGCAAGGTACCATTTAAATCCATTAGTTCACAAGGGCCCAAGACCCAATGTGAATGTTTCAACCACATTACAACATTAAATCAAGAAAATGTCAAGCCTAAATTGACAAGGAGGGTCCAAACAAGTGTGAAAATGTCCTGAAAACATTTTTTGACACTACAATTTGGAAGCAAGAAATCATCCTTACGAAAATTTTTATTCAAATCTCTAAAGTTAGTACAGATGTAGGCATGTCCCTAATGGGCTTATAAATAGGAACTATGTTGGATATCCAATCAAATTAATTGATGGGTCATATTAAGTTGGTTGCTAATAATTTCTCTATCTCTACTTTCTTCTTAAAAGCTACTTGTGGATGCACCTTGTAAAGCTTTTGTTTGATTGGATTTGTATCAAGAAGTACATCCAAATGATGAACCAAAAGTGTAAGATCTATTCATGACATCTTAGAATAGGACCATGCAAAATTGATTATCCCTTGCTAAATAATTTTGGAGAACAATTAATATTCATCATCTAATAAATATTTGGCTACATATGTGAGCTTTAGTTCCATTTGAGTGACCAAATTTATTTGTTTAGTTTCCTCAATAAATATGGAGGATTTTTTTTATACGTGAGTACCCAGAAGGGGATGATGAACATCCCCATTGTCTAATGTCCTAAAAAAGTGTTCACCATTTGTTTTTACTTCTGGTTGGTCTAAAAGTTCCTCAGGGAGGTTTTCACTAAAAGACGGGTCTTTGATTATTTCCTTGTTTCATAATTTTTTGGTTGAGGAGTTCATCTTTCCAAAAATAAGCACATTGATCAACCTCAAAGACAAAGCCAAATTGATATACCTCCTCTCAACCCATAAAATGGATATGTGCTTCATCATTAGGAAACAAACGTCAATAGGTGTGGATCCTTGTTGGTCCCAAACAATTATTTTGGGATGAAGAAGGGAGAGATTAATGGTGAAGATGGAGGTGGAAAATGGGAGGAGACATTAAAATCATTGTAATAAATTTTGATAACCTCTTGAGGGATGTTCTCAATGATAATGGATTTTGCATTGACATTAGTCAACAAACTAGGCAAAGATATGGGTATCTTTTATTTCAAATTATAACTGATTCCTTGATATTTTGGTTGAGTTGGTAACTCAACAAGTTGGAGGATACCTTTATCATTTTCCACCAATCCTCTTCCTTGATAGTTAAATTTATATTTCATTTGATGAGCTATAGGATAGGATTCTTGAAAATATTCCAAGAGACTGAAAGAACTTTCGAATTCCTTATGGTATACCCATTGACTTATATCTTGTTCAAGATGTTCTTATTCCAAGGTTCCTTGAGATTTAAAAGTTGTAGAGGCCATGTTTTTCTTTTCTTCTCCTATGGTTTTTGAGATGAAGATGGATGTCCATAAAGGATGCCTTATTATTAATTTAGTTATTTTTAAATAAAATTGGTTTTATGAAAGATGTCTTATTTAAGGGAACATTTTCAAGGTTATAATGCTATGATTGTTGGTTTGTATTGAACAATGTGTTTGATTAGTGCAATTTGGTGATTGCTAAAAGTGGGTGTCATTTTTGTTTAGTTGTTTAAGTTTGGTTTCCAGAGGCCTAGGAGGTGGTATATAATGTGTATGGACCTTAGGGTTTTTTAACCTTGAAAGGGGTTTAGCTATGTTGTGGGTCATTTGTATTGTGCAAAATGTAAATCCTCGGGGTGATTTCCCTCCTATCTATGTGTGGATTCATGAGATTTTGTAATGATATTCTATTGAGAGGTATGTTGGTTCTGCATGAGTTTGGATAGGGGTTGGGGATTGGAAGAGGCTCCCAAGATAACCCAAGATGGGGGTTGGGGCCTAGGAAGATCTACTAGGACAACCCATATCAAGCTATGTGATGACACTCCTCCCTATTGCAATCTAGCATTCCCTAGAACTTTGTATTTCCTCATTTTGTTGTGAGTGCCTCTAGAAATGAAGTAAGTGTTGTAGTGATGTTGGTGTTGTTAGCAGTGTTGTTTTGGAGTCTTGTATAGCCCTTGATTGTGTTAGCTTATTTCTCTCTTGATTACCTATTGGATGTGGGACCTTGTGCTATCTCTTAGCACGAGGGGTGGGCCTTAGGGTTCCACATGGTCGGTAGGTTGGTTCTTTCCCTCCATTGGCTATTCTTACTGAATATTTGTGAGCATGGTGATTGAGTATTGCACTGTGGACTCGAGTTCCTGTTTCAGTTGTGAAGGCATCCTATCATGTATTTGTGTATTGGATTGTATAGTTTTTTTCTATCTCTTAATGTAATCTAATGTAATCTTCTTGCATGTACTTGAGGAAGCAATGTTGTAAATATGGTGATCATGTAACAATTATCAATATCTTCTTGTGAAAAGTATTACAAAGAATGCATCTTTCATATGATAGTAGTTAGTAAAATGATCTTTAATGGTTGATTATTATTTGTTACATTATGGACGTAAGTAATATAGAATCATTTGAGGTGGTGCTTTAAAATGAACCTTACATGTTAGATCCATCATGTTATCTTAGTAGTTGATGAAATGTTTCTAGTAATCTTGAAAGTTAGTTTGTGAGTACTAGCGCAGTCAAGGAACCTTAGAGGACCTAGAATTAGTTTATCATGTTATGTTATGATTTCTAATGT
>VDFB02264724.1:0-48854 GCA_007258455.2 Sequoia sempervirens | reverse complement strand
ATATAAACTAAAATGCAATACAAATGAATGAATATGTAATAGTACAAAAAATTGATAATGAAACTAATGCAATGCAAAATAGATTAAAAAATAATCGAATGAAACATAATGTTAAATGAACCTAATGGTATAATAACACTACATGAATAATACAATGTAATAAGAATGTAACTAAAATGATTAATACAACCTAAAATTAGCATGAACTAAATGAAAAGATGTTTAAAATATTAAATTGTAAACAACTTTATGTGATTGAAATGGTAACGATGTGATGAAAAGATGCTTATAATAACAAATCTTAAACAACTTAATGCAAATGAAATGATGAAAATATGCTTAGAATGGTAAATCCTAAACAACTTAATGCAAAATGAAATGATGAAAAGATGCTTAGAATAAAATATCCATAAAAAATCCTAAATAACTTAATACAAATGAAATGATGAAAAGATTATTAGGTTTACACATCCTAAACAACTTAATGCAAATGAAATGATGAAAAGATTTTTAGAACAACAAATCCTAAAAAACTTAATATAAATGAAATAATAATGAAAATATGAAAATATGAAAATATGGATAGATGATGATAGGTGTAGCCATAGTGTACTAGTAAAAAATGAATCAACATGTTGGGAAAGACAGTGGGGGAACACACTTGCACAATCAAAATCTATTGATTCAGAAAGAGATAGTGGGAATGGAAATGTAATATGAGGGAATGGGAATGGGAGATGGTAGGATGGGGGATTGAGAAAATTGATCTTATGCATTATGTTTCCATGTAGTGAGCATTTAAGTTTATATAGCATGGGATACTATGCACTAGGGTATGAGAAACCAAGGTGACTTTGTATTGAATGCATAGGACTAACACAACAAAAAAAATGGGTCATCCAACATCTTACAAATTCTGAAAGGGATTTAGTGGGGCTAATGGTAGAAAACTAGAAATAGAAAGGATTCCCTAGCATAATATAAGATTGCAAGGAATCTTGGTTGGTACAATGTTGAACAACCATGAAAACAAAATCATAAAAATCCAAGATATTCCCCTATTTATATTAGTCAAAGTGAACCATATGATGGATGATGGCAACCTCAAGTAGGTATAGTAAGAAGCTCAAAAGATAAACAAAATGCAAAAGCACCATGGCATAATAGTAAATCTCAAATATCCTTTATCATGAGGATGATGGGTGGATTGATGTGGTCTGATATGAGGAATGATATATTCTATAAATACCAAATATGGATGGGTATATTCTAGAATCAACATGACAAAGAATAACAAAGATGGACCAAAACCTTAGGGGGCTATTAAATTTTGCTACAAGAACCAGCTGGATAGGGACTCTTGGCAACATGCAAACACAAGAACGCGACCTAGTGACAAGTATATACAATTATGGAACCTAGGTGAGGATGTGAGACCAACCATATGCACACTATATAAAATTTGCAATGACCAATGAAAGTATAACCGATAGAAGGATAGTGAATCATATGACAATTTTAGGATCTTCCAGATGCATTCCAAAATAATTGGGTAAAGCTTAGGAATTGGGATAGTAGATTCAATCTATATAATACTCAACCAAAATATACCATGTGGTCGATAGCAGTATAGAGATGGATAATGGATGTGATACAGATAGGATGGATAGGATAGATAAGATAGGTAAGTGGATAAGGTGAAAGCACACAAAAAAGACCGATATAAGGTAGGTAATGAGTAATTCCTCTATGAGTGCTACATTTTGCCATGTTTTCACCAAATGTACTTATCCAAGGTACCACCAAGTGTGGTTTTCACCATAGCCTTATTTATTTCTCTTTACTATTGACTATATTTGTTTTGATTTTACATTTTACTATTTTCTGGATTTTGAAATTTTTGAAAGGTGGGATAACTCAACTGATTTAAGAATAGAACTGCTTGAGGTAGAAGATGTTAATGGTTTCATCCAAGGGTTATCCTTTTGGTGTAACTAGTTGAAAGGCTCCTAAACCATAATTTTCAGTTACTATATATGGACCCAACTAATTAGCCTCAAATTTTCCTTTCTTTTCTCAATCATGTTGGGTATGTTGATTCTTTTTTAGGACAAAGTCATCAAGTTGGAATTGGCAAGGGTTGACTTTCTTATTATAGATTCTCTTTAACCGATGTTAATATTATTGAATATGGTTGTAGGCGTTGAGGTTTCATTCATCTAAAATCTCTAGTTGACTCAAATGTTGAACATGATACTCCTCCTCAAGTGTTGATTAAATTCTTCAAAGAAATAGGGAGTAATGGAAGTTTGAATTTGATCAGAAATATTGCTTTTGAAACTATAACAAGAGAGTATGGTGTGGTGCCACTTGGAGTCTTGATGGAGGTGTGGTAAGCCCAAAGGGTAGGATTCAAATGGAGGTTCCAATCATGACCAGTATCATTAACAATTTTCTTTAGGATTTTGATTACCGTTTTTCAAGTTTCCTTAGCTTGGCCATTATCTTGGGGGTAATAGGGGTGGACCAGTGATCTTGGATATGGAATTTTTAACACAATTGACATACATGTTGGTTTTTTAAAGGATTTCTATTATTAGTGATGATGGTGGAGGGGATACCCTATCGACAAATGATATGGTATAGGATAAATATGGAAATATGAATGTTAGTAATGAGGGTGAGTGGAATGGCTTCCACCCACCTTGTGAATTATTTGGTGGTGATGATTGTGAATGAATGTTCATTAGATGACAGAGGGTGGATTTTGTGAACTAAGTCTAGTACCCATTATGAAAAATACTGTAGAGAGGTAATCATTTGCAATGCTTGGGATGGAGCATGTATCAAACCCACACGTTGCTAACATGGAATGCATTTATTAACAAATTCACAAGCATCATGCTCCATAGTTGGCCAATAATAACCCATTATGACAATCTTTTATGTTGGGACCATTCCACTAGTATGAGCCCCACAAATTCCACTATGCACTTTGTTCAAAGCTAATTTATATTTTTTATCATTCAAACATAGTAGAAGAGAACCATCATACCCTTTATGATATAGGTGTCTCCTAAGATAGTGTAGCAGGAGGATCATCATATAAAGGATCGACATTGGTTATAGGTGAGGTCGGGTGGTAGGATCTTATCGTGAAGATAGATGTATATGTCAAGATACCAAGGTGATTGGTTTTACACACCATTTTAGTTTCAGGAAGATCATATGTAGGTACTAACAATGTTTTGAACAAGAACTTGCACTCATGATGATCTTGCAACATATCAAGTAAAGACACAAATTTATCCATAGCATAAAGTACTTCTTAAAGCCATCTACCATGCATTTATAGGGAATAAGCTTGCCATCTTTAGCTTTAAATTCATCATTGACTTGCTTAATGATGAATTGTGAGTCACCATAAACATGTAACCAATTAATATTCTATAGTCACCCTAATTTTAACCACTTCTTAATTAATTAAAATTTCAAATTTAATTAGTTATCTCTATTTCCTCCTAATTAATTAAATATTCTATTATTTGATTAATTCACCTTTCCTTACCCTAATTAATTTTAAATATTGATTATTTAATTAATTATTCCACTTTCTTCTTATAATTAATTAAATATTTTATTATTTAATTTATGTCACTTCTCAGGCTAAGGTTCTTCCAATTAATTAAATACTTGAGCTATTTAATTAATCCCACCATTATTCTCATTTCTTCTAATCTCACTCAAGTTAATTAATCTTTTATTAATTATCTTTATCCCTTCTTTAACC
This sequence comes from Sequoia sempervirens, assembly GCA_007258455.2. Classification (NCBI taxonomy): domain Eukaryota; kingdom Viridiplantae; phylum Streptophyta; class Pinopsida; order Cupressales; family Cupressaceae; genus Sequoia; species Sequoia sempervirens. The sequence continues at coordinate 45,064 of VDFB02264724.1, read as the reverse complement.
ATCATTAGCTCATCCTCAAACATTTAACTATGTACCCATGTTAAGTAAACACATGGTCTATTAACTCAACCTATCCTATTAAATTAATTAATGCATGATTAATTAATTTAAACCTTCTCACTTATTATCATTAACATTTCCCTCCAATTTGTAATTCCCTCACCTCTCCCTAAACTTTCCACATGGTGACAAGTGTCCTAGCCTATCCTTTATCCTCTTCTCACACATGTGTGAAATCTCACCTACCTCCACTATCTCTTACACCTTCTTACACAAGCGACCCTATGAGCCACTTTACCTCTTACACATCCTCTTCCCAAGGTGTGCTCACACATATGTGAGCACACCTCATCTCTTACTCCTTTCCCTATTGTGACACATGTCATATAATGCTTTTGATCTTCACCACAAATCAATATCCACCCTTGATTGAGTCAATCAATCCTAGCCCTCCATTCCTCTCATCTCACATCTATAAAGTCAAGTCTCCTCCCCTTATTTTGACATCTTGAGTTGACTTAGCTACATAATTTTACTTTTGTGAGTGAGCAATCCACATAGCAATAATTGAGCAAATCTATCAAGAGTTTGGTTGCATCTTGGTGAAGCTCAATCATGGAGAGGAAGGTATAATTTAATTTGTGCATTTTTTGTGTTCAATTTGAACATCATTTATATTGCATGATACATTTTATTTCCCTCTCACATGTTCCATTGCATTTCAATTCTCAAATTGATGATTAGTGTCTCATACATTGTAATGTTGTTCGTGCATGGAAATGCTAATCTAAAGACTTAGGTATAAAGTCACCTTTAGGGGTGAAAAAGAGGATACCCACACCATGTTGTGTGTATGACCCATCAAATTAAATACTCCATGGCTCATGCTCTACAATTGAAAATAATAACTCATTAGGAAACTCTACAACTAAGGGATACACATCTACAAAAAATGTATATGCTAACTGATCCGCTATGACTTGACCTTTAATAATTTTTCAATCAATGTACTCATTATCAAACTCACTAAGAAGCATGAACTAGTTAGCCATATGACTTGTTAAGGACATTCTTAATAATAGATACTTAAGAGGGTCTAATTTTCAAATGATTTTGATGGAGTGAGTAAGCATGTAGTGTCCAATATTTTGAGAGCTATGAACTACTACTAAGCATTATTTATCCATAGGGGTGTAATTATGCTCATAACCAACAAGAGTGCAACTGATATAGTATATGGCCCACTCTTTTCCATTCTCATCGTGATGAGCTAAAAGTTCCCCCAATGCAACTGAAGTAGCAAAAAAGTGTAGAAATAAAGATTTACCCATTATAGGATGCATGAGAATGGGTAGATTAGCAAGATACTCCTTGATTTTATCAAACTCCTACTAACATGTAGTGTCCCATTTGAAGGAAGTATCCTTATAAAATAGGTGATTAAATGGTTGCCACTTATTAGCAAGTTGAGCAATGAAATGTTGAATTGATTAGATCTTACATTGAAGAATTCTCAACATTTTAATATCTTGAGAGTATGCATATCTAGAATTTATTTTATTTATCAGTATCAAATTATGTGCCTCTCCTTGATACAATGAATCCTAATAGTTTCTTATAGGTAACACCAAATATGCACTTCTTGGGATTAAGACACAATTGGTATTGTTCCAATCCATTGAAGATTTGTTGCATGATTTTAGGATGCTCTTCCTAGGTGGATGATTTTCCTAACAAATCATCTGCATAGTCCCCCATAATAATGTGAATAGGGTCATGAAATATAACTACCATAACACATTGATAAGTAGCTACAAAATTCTTTAAAAAAAATGTCATGACCTGATAGCAAAAGGTACCCCAAGGAGTAGTGAAAATCATTTGTGTTGATTCTCAACTACTATATGGATATGATTATATCTAGAAAAGTCATCCATGAGAAAAAAAAATATCATGATCCACTATAAGATAAACAAGAATATCAATGTTTGTGAAAGGTGGAAAATTGTTGCTCTACAACCTTTAGGGTTTAGGTACCTAAAAGGGGCAATTTTCACCAACTTTTACTCAAGAACAAACCCTTTTGATCCCAATCCAAAAAGGGAGAGATATCTAGCAAGAAGGTTGTTCTAGGGAATGAATTTGATCTAATAAGGGGTTCGCCACCAAGTATAAACTTGGAAAAGACAATGAAATGCAAGATGAAATGTAAAAACCTAATTGAATGCAAAGTGACACTAAATGACGTACAAAAATAATTGAAATGAAATAGAAAACTAAAGATAGGAAATTGTGCACCTTGAAAACTATAGAAGGCTAAATGGAGGTCTAAATCACTTGAAATTCTACTTTTAATGTTGACTAGGACTCATTTGCTAGGCTGGGTGAATCAGTCCTATTTTTGGAAAACTTTACAGATAATAAGAATTTACCAAAAGGGTATCCAAATCCGAAAAGTCCTAAAAAATGACCAGAACTGAGAGTCATTCACCAGAAGTGGTGAATCAATCTAATTGGGCTTTTCTGCAACTTCAAAGTCTGATCCTACTCTTCTCTATCTACTCTACCCTTCTTGACTAGTTTTTGAATCCAAATCTCTAATTTGCAACCTATAGGTGATCTCTGATTTGACAACTTTGAATGATTTGCAATTTTTCTCCAATATTGCTCCTTGAGAAATCTGCAACCTAGCCCTAAAAATCACACACAAATGAGAGAAAAAAATGTTGTTGGGTTATTGGATAGTGGGTTGTCTTGGTAAAACCCTATTATGGTAATTGAACCTTGAAATAGAATGAAATATGAAAGGAGAATGATCAATGAAAAAGATGTTGCAACTCACCAAACCCTAGTAGTGAAGTGTTACAAACATGTATAAGATGACTCTAATGGATGGAGATCTTGAATATTGCTTGTATATGATAGATCTTGAATTGAACACTTGCTTTAATCATAAACCCTATATCAAAAATTGTAAGCTCAAAAATAAACATGATGCGTGAAATCTTTGACATGATTGATGCTTGAATGTTTCTCTAAAATGCTTGATAATCTTCTCTTGAAGACTCTTGAATAATCTTGTGAAAATTTGATTTCTTATTAGATTGCTAGGTGTAAATATGAGTGAAAGAACCTTGCGTTTATAATCAATTATGCAAGAATTCTCAAAATTAGAACACTACAAACCAACATCATATCTAGGAGAATAAAATCTCACCAAAAATTTGAATTTATTTTAATTTTGGATCACATAGGATTCACTCGCCCAAAATGGCGAATGGGTCCCATCTAGAATAATGTTTGGGACTAAAAATCAAAAGTGCTTGGAAATGTGTGAAATCTAGTTTAGGACCAAAAGAACTAGGTGGGACACATTCTCCCAAGGTGGTGAATAAGTCGCAGATCACTAAATCTGGGTCACACAAGCTAGAAATGCTTGAATTATGATTTGGTCATGATTGGTGTCAGGATTATCCTTGAAAAGATGTGATAAATGAGGCTTGTGGATGCAAAATAGGGCCAATAAAAATATAAGAAATCCCAATTGTTAATGACAAGCCTAGAAAAGTGTGAAAGTGTGTTATAACACTTTACAACACTTCAAATAAGGCAAGGTTAAGGTTAAAAATAGGTTTATTAGGTGTAATTAATTAATTAAACCTTAGAAAAGTGTGAAAGTGAGTTACAACACTTCACAACATTTTAGCAAGGTACCATTTAAATCCATTAGTTCACAAGGGCCCAAGACCCAATGTGAATGTGTCAACCACATTACAACATTAAATCAAGAAAATGTCAAGCCTAATTTGACAAGGAGGGTCCAAACAAGTGTGAAAATGTCTTGAAAACATTTTTTGACACTACAATAATTTGGAAGCAAGAAATCATTCTTACGAAAATCTTTATTCAAATCTGTAAAGTTAGTACAGATGTAGGCATGTCCCTAATGGGCTTAGGAATAGGAACTATGTTGGATATCCAATCAAATTAATTGATGGGTCAAATTAAGTTGGCTGCTAATAATTTCTCTATCTCTACTTTCTTCTTAAAAAGCTACTTGTGGATGCACCTTGTAAAGCTTTTGTTTGATTGGATTTGTATCAAGAAGTACATCCAAATGATGAACCAAAAGTGTAAGATCTATTCATGACATCTTAGAATAGGACCATGCAAAATTGATTATCCCTTGCTAAAGAATTTTGGAGAACAATTAATATTCATCATCTAATAAATATTTGGCTACATATGTGAGCTTTAGTTCCATTTGAGCGACCAAATTTATTTCTTTAGTTTCCTCAATAAATATGGAGGATTTTTTTTATACATGAGTACCCAGAAGGGGATGATGAACGTCCCCATTGTCTAATGTCCTAAAAAAGTGTTCACCATTTGTTTTTACTTCTGGTTGGTCTAAAAGTTCCTCAGGGAGGTTTTCACTAAAAGACCCATCTTTGATTATTTCCTTATTTCATAATTTTTTGGTTGAGGATTTCATCTTTCCAAAAATAAGAACATTGATCAACCTCAAAGACAAAGCCAAATTGATATACCTCCTCTAAACCCATAAATGGATATGTGCTTCATCATTAGGAAACAAACGTCAATAGGTGTGGATCCTTGTTGGTCCCAAACAATTATTTTGGGATGAAGAAGGGAGAGATTAATGGTGAAGACGGAGGTGGAAAATGGGAGGAGACATTAAAATCATTGTAATAAATTTTGATAACCTCTTGAGGGATGTTCTCAATGATAATGGATTCTGCATTGACATTAGTCAACAAACTAGGCAAAGATATGGGTATCTTTTACTTCAAATCATAACTGATTCCTTGATATTTTGGTTGAGTTGGTAACTCAACAAGTTGGAGGATACCTTTATCATTTTCCACCAATCCTCTTCCTTGATAGTTAAATTTCTATGTCATTTGATGAGCTATAGGATAGGATTCTTTAAAATATTCCAAGAGACTGAAAGAACTTTTGAATTTCTTATGGTATACCCATTGACTTATATCTTGTTCAAGTTGTTCTTGTTCCAAGGTTCCATGAGATTTAAAAGTTGTAGAGGCCATGTTTTTCTTTTCTTCTCCTATGGTTTTTGAGATGAAGATGGATTTCCATAAAAGATGCCTTATTATTAATTTAGTTATTTTTAAATAAAATTGGTTTTATGAAAGATGTCTTATTTAAGGGAACATTTTCAAGGTTATAATGCTATGATTGTTGGTTTTTATTGAACAATGTGTTTGATTAGTGCAATTTGGTGATTGCTAAAAGTGGGTGTCATTTTTGTTTAGTTGTTTAAGTTTGGTTTCTAGAGGCCTAGGAGGCGGTATATAATGTGTATGGACCTTAGGGTTTTTTAACCTTGAAAGGGGTTTAGCTATGTTGTGGGTCATGTGTATTGTGAGAAATGTAAATCCTCAGGGTGATTTCCTTCCTATCTATGTGTGGATTCATGAGATTTTGTAATGATATTTTATTGAGAGGTATGTTGGTTCTACATGAGTTTGGATAGGGGCTGGGGATTGGAAGAGGCTCCCAAGATAACCCAAGATGGGGGTTGGGGCCTAGGAAGATCTACTAGGACAACCCATATCAAGCTATGTGATGACACTCCTCCCTATTGCAATCTAGCATTCCCTAGAACTTTGTATTTCCTCATTTTGTTGTGTGAGTGCCTCTGGAAATGAAGTAAGTGTTGTAGTGATGTTGGTGTTGTTAGCAGTGTTGTTTTGGATTCTTGTATAGCCCTTGATTGTGTTAGCTTGTTTCTCTCTTGATTACCTATTGGATGTGGGACCTTGTGCTATCTCTTAGCACAAGGGGTGGGCCTTAGGGTTCCACATGGTCGGTAGGTTAGTTCTTTCCCTCCATTGGCTATTCTTGTTGAATATTCGTGAGCATGGTGATTGAGTATTGCACTGTTGACTCGAGTTCCTGTTTTAGTTGTGAAGGAATCCTATCATGTATTTGTGTATTGGATTGTATATTTTTTTCTATCTCTTAATGTAATCTGATGTAATCTTCTTGCATGTACTTGAGGAAGCAATGCTGTAAATATGGTGATCATGTAACAATTATCAATATCTTCTTGTGAAAAGTATTACAAAGAATGCATCTTTCATATGATAGTAGTTAGGAAAATGATCTTTAATGGTTGATTATTAGTTGTTACATTATGGACGTAAGTAATATATAATCATTTGAGGTGGTTCTTTAAAATGAACCTTACATGTTAGATCCATCATGTTATCTTAGTAGTTGATGAAATGTTTCTAGTAATCTTGAAAGTTAGTTTGTGAGTACTAGCATAGTCAAGGAACCTTAGAGGACCTAGAATTAGTTTATCATGTTATGTTATGATTTCTAATGTTATTTTTTGATAAAAAAAAAATATGTTCCATTAATTTTACATAGTTAGTTTTTTCCTTTAGTGTTCTTTGGCAGGGGTGTTACACCTAGTATCAGAGCCAAGCTTGCAACACTAGGATCTCTGGTTAATGTTGTCGCCCATGTCTAGTTACAATAACCTTCCCTAATTTTGAAGTAAATTTATGTGATTAAGTTTTGCATTACATGATGTGATATGTTTTATTAAAAAGGCCTATTTTTGTGGAATAAATAAGATGATAGTGCATAGAAACAAATTTTTATTTTGAGAAATTATGATTACTGTATTGGTATTTGAACATCTTGTTTGCTATGTGTAGCTGAAACCTATGATGTAATGTATCTCTCTTCTTACCATTGTATAAATAGAAAAGATTTATGCATTGGATGCCTTGCATGTTGAATTGTTATGAGGGTGTAACATGTGAAGTAATTAAGCTTAGGTTTGGGATAGGGATGTTTAAGTAGGCATAATCACTGTGTAAACGTTTAGAATTAAATGTACTAGCTTGGGGTAAAAGTTTGAGAGAATGTGGGGTTGTATTTTGGGAACAATATGTGAATCCTTTTGTTCTATGAAAATTTGAGTAAATTGTGATGAAGTAAGAGTTGTTTGTGTTTAGGAAAGAACTGCATGAAGTAGTAAGAGTTAAGGAGAGGATCATTATCATTCTTTTGTGGATATGGAACTTTTGTTTAATTTTTTGAAATCTAGATGAATGAATGTTGATGTGACAATATTAATAATTCTTGGATGCATTTAGAAATTCATGATGCTTATGTAAAATTCTTATTGTGTGGAAGAAAAGTTAATTGCATAAGCATATGTTGTGAGGATATAATGTTATACCAAATGAATAATAGTGAATGTGAATTTGTTAAGTGGAGTTGTTAGGTGATCATGATGATCATGACATTGACATCTAGCATTATGAGATATATGGAAAAGAGTGGAGTGAAAGAAAAACTGATAAAGCGTTATGGATAATATGTAATGATATGAATCACATTGGTTATGGAAATAAATGTACTTATGGAATTGTGTATGTAATTGTACCCCAATGTAAATGTGAGAAACCAATAACTATGAATTGGTTGAGTGTTGTGAATACCTCATACTTGCTTTGTGTTCCCTGTAATGCCCCGTCTTAATAACCTAAGAATGTTGCAATAGTGTATAATAGTGTAATAATTTTTTTTTAAAGTTTAATTAATAAGTTATTTAGTTGCATACATTCATTAAGCTATACGAGATGATACACTACTTTGAGTTTTCCATAACTGACTTAAGTATTTCACATTGCACATATTAATAATTGACATAAAGATAAACATTGCATAACATTAAATTCCATTCAAGATAATATAAGGTACAAACATGTTTCATTCATTGCATTTGATAAGATATACAATACTCATCCATTTGATGAGGTAGTTCAAACAATTATTACAATTTACAAGTGATCTCCTCACAACATTTGAGGGATGTTTTCAAATATAAATTTTACAATATTACAATGATGAAAATACACATAAGATCCAAGTACGAGCTCTCCATCCAACCATATCCAACCATGTGGTACCCGTAGGTCCACCCCCCGTGCTAGGAGATAGTAACAAGGTTACCTAGACCTAATCTACTAACCCTAGACACTAGTACACAACAGACTAATGGTTACATTGCTTCCAGATTTAGACAATTGGTTTTACTACAAATAAAAGGTTAACTGTTATTCTAGGTGGAGTGTCATCACAACGATGCAAAGGTTACCCTAGTGTTTCTTCCTAGGTTCTGGCCCCCAATCCTTGGGTTACCCTAGTAACCTCTTATGAAACCCAACCCCTATTGCATACTATTGTGGAATTGTATGTCTTTTAAAGAATCAAGACACCGATTTTCCATTCCAGGCCTTCTCATCTTATACTCATGACTGAAGAAGCTCAAGAGTCATAAGAGGCAAAATATCTTATTAAAAATTTTATTCTAAATAATGTGTCATTTAATTATCACTTACCAACTATTTGTAAGTTACCCTGACACCACTTTGTGTGTGGGCCCTTACAAATAGACACTCCCCTAAACATAACATGGGAATCTAAGTTTTCTGTCTAAGGTTTACAAAGTGTACATAAAACCATTTCAATATAAAAGAATAATAGTGTTATAACAAACATCAATTCATTATTCATAAAACAGGAGTCAAACCACCATGCAAAGTCTTGTACACATCCTTAGTTAACATAAGAATTTAACTCAACAATCACAATTCCCATTTAATAGTTGGTCTGGAAGACTTGAACTTTTACTACAATTCCCAATTTGCCCAAAAAGAAACACGTACACAAACAAATCAAGAAAAGTAAATATCTATTGTTTGGATACACTAAATCCATATGCATCAGTTTGAAATCAACATATATTTTTAAATCATCTTAATTAAAAAAATCTATTTCAAAATAAATAAGAGTAACTTTTTCATTTAATCTTTTTTTTTTTTTCTCAAATTCACTATAAATATATATATTTCTATAAATACACATTCTTTATTTCTATAAGCATAAAAATTTAAGGGAATATAATATCTTAAAAATAACTTTCCAAATTTTTTTTTTAAAAAAACATAATAAATATATGTTTAAATATATTCCAATTAATCATCATAATACATTATTTATATAAATATATATATATATATATATATTAATATAAATATGATAATATAACTTTAAAATAAAACATTCGAATTCAATACGTGTTTATATATATAAAATCCAAATTTTAAAGCAATAAATTAAATTTTGCATGTTTAAAATTCTTTTAAAATAAAACCCTAACTACGCAGGGCCGACGGCCGCCATGGCCGAACTCCCTTTGGGGCTCAACCGTGCAGGTCGCGCTGGCACTGCCTGGTAGGGAAGTGTCGAGCGCTACCCTCACAACCAGCTCCCAAAGGGGTTGGTCGTGGGGGTAGCCCCTGCGGCTTCCCTGCCATGCGGTTTAACTTTAAAACAAAATAAAATTTCTGTGAATCTTCGAAAATACGCTGGACGGTTTAAAAATTCCATTTTCCATCTTTAAAAAAAAATTCTCTAAAATTTATCAACAATTATACAGTCGCGTATAGTGATTTTTTGATTTAGTATTTGAACAAATAATTTTATATATGTATTTATATATGTATGTATATATATATTCTTTTATGATATATATATATATACATATATATAAATATATATATATATAATTCATTAAAACAACAGATAATTACTGAATCTGGGCAATAACATTCAACAGGAAATTCAAAATGAAATTTACAAACCCTTCAAATATTTTAACAATTTTTCCTCTATAATATAAATCCCTGTTTTACCCTTTTATTTATTTATAGTTTCTTGTTTTTTTTTTCACAGTTTTCACAGAGATTTGAAATACACAACAGTAAAATTCTCTTTTTTTCAATCACAATCCATTTTTTTCACAGATCCTTTCTTCTATTTAAATAAAGTTTTACCAAATTCCCGAAAAGAACGCGGGAAATACAAAGCATATCTTTTCTCTAATTAATAAAGAAAGAACAAAAAAATATGAAAAATACCTATTAATAGTTTGCTGTCTGTAGAAGAAATCCACTTGGTTGTAGCGTACTATTCCAAAATCATCTTCCAAAGACAATCTTCAAATCCAAGAGAAGCTTTACCAACCACCAAGAATCCTTTGGAGGATCTTCCACAAAGAATCACAACCAGATACAGAGAGAACAACTTCTAAGAAAGATTTCAATTTTGTAATATAGTCAGAGAATTTTTGCAAGAGTTCTGATAATTTCCCCGTGAGGAATTTTTTTTAACAACCCCTATGTTTTTCGTAAGATCCAAAATATCCTCCGTAACCAATTTTTTTCTCAACAAGAATCATTTAACACACTGGCACACATGTCGAGAAGAGGTTACAAAATATCTTCTCCACTTCTCGGCAATTTTGCCAAACCAATATTTGCATGCAAATTTTAATTTATTTAATTTAAATTTTCCAACCACTATTCAAATCTCATGCATATTTTTTTTTAATTTAAATTTACAATTTTCAACAATTTATTTAATTTTCAAATATAACTATTTACTCACTTAATATTTTAATTTAACTAATTAATTTATTTAATTAAATAAGTTTGATCTTTTAAAATCAAACGATTTAACCAAATAAGCTAATTAATTAATTAAATAATCAAGCAAGTAATTTCTTTAACATTTAAAATTAATTTAAATAACAATAATTTAAAACACAATATTCCAACATTAAAAATTAACCAAATTTTCTTTTCAAATGATTTATCCAAATAGAAAATGACAATACAACCTATGACTCAAAGTAAAAACTGACAAAGTACTAAGACCAGGATTATAGACTAGGCTAGGATAAACCTAACTACTATCTCCTGATCAATGTATCTGTTGAGTCTTGACACGCTCAAACCTGAGTACCCAGGTGGAGTCAGTGTCATGTACTTGCAAATTCCTGCAACCAAGCAATAACATACATACAAATATATATATATAAATATATAAAGCATTAAACAAACACACCGTGTGGAGAAAATCACAGATATCACAGGGCACTCACAAGCGAGTGATGTGATTCTATTCTCCACACCAATACACTTCATAATAAACTGATGAAATAAATTAACAGTTAGTCCATCATAAACATGTACATAGCAATAATCAATAGAAAATAAACATCTACACTATCTCAAATCATGTATGAAATCAATAATCATCAAACAAAGTATCATCATGTCACAGAATAATCCACTATCGCTCAAAACCAGTGATCAAAATATCCAACAAAGCATCATAGGTCTAACAATGTGAAAACATAACAGCAAAAAGCATAAGCATAAACGAAGGGGTACTACATCCTCCCCCCCTAGGATCAGGCTTGCTCCTAAAAGCCTACAAACAGATAGGGATAAAGTTCCCTCATGTGTGTCGCATCCTCCTAGGTAGCAGAAGCCTCATAGCTAGGATCCCATTGGACCCTCACCTGATCAGCGTCTAGACCCCTGAGACCGAGCGTCCGGCGTTGTAGAATGGCCACGTGCTCCAAAGCCAGCTGCCCGTCCTCTACTTGTAATGCATTCCAATCAAGTACATGAGATAAGTCGGGATGATATGGTCTAAGAACTGATACATGAAAAATATCATGAATACGAGACAAACTGGGTGGTAAGGCGAGTCGATACGCCACGAGACCAATTCTCTCTAAAATCTTGAATGGTCCTACGAAACGAGGTGCAAGCTTAGAGCCTTTTCTATAACGGATTGGACTCTTTCGCGGTCGCACTCGAAGAAACACTCTATCACCTACAGCAAACTGTCGATCGATCCTATGCGCATCGACATATTTCTTTTGCCTATCTTGTGCTGCTATTAAATGCTCTCTAATACAGTCAACCTGTTGCTCCATATCACGAAGCATCTCAGGTCCTAGTAACACTCTATCCTCAAGTCGATCCCAACTTAGTGGAGTTTGACAAGGACGACTGTATAATGCCTGAAATGGTGGCATACCTATGGAACTCTGATATCTGTTGTTGTAAGCGAATTCTACTAAGTACAAGTAATCCTCCCAATGTGATTGTTGGTCCATTACATACATCCTAAGCATATCCTCTAATATTTGGTTAACTCTTTCAGTTTGTCCATCAGTTTGAGGATGATACGCTGAACTAAAATTCAACTGTGTACCTAGAGCATGTTGTAATGAAGTTCATAAGGCTGAAGTAAATATAGGATCTCTATCTGATATAATCCTACGAGGAATCCCATGTAATCTAACAATGTCCTCCATGAATATCCTAGCTACAGATGAAGCGTTATATGATGATCGTATAGGTGAAAAGTGAGCTACTTTAGTCAATCGGTCAATAGTTACCATAATAGCATCATGTCGACGTGATGATGTAGGAAACCCTACAATAAAATCAATGGATATAATATCCCATTTCCATTCAAGAATGAGATGTGGCTGCAATAATCTAGCAGGATGATGATGCTCAACTTTAACTCGCTGGCATTCAAGACATCTCAATATGTAGTCAGCAATATCACGTTTCATACCAGGCCAGAAATACAATTGTCGAAGATCGGCATGCATTTTCTTAACTCCTAGTTGAGCTGAATATGGAGCTCTATGAGCTTTAGTCATAATTAATGTACGAAGACTCTCAACATCTGGTACATAAATACGTCCTAAATGTCATAATATACCATCCAATTCTAGGACATAACCTGCAAATCGACCTTCTAAAGGTCTACCCGATTCAATTTCTGACTTCACTTCCTGATATAATCTATTAGTAGGAAGTGCAGCTAATATTTGACCTCTCAAATCTACTTCAAGAGTAGTTGCAGAGATCTCATGTCTACATCGACTAAGCGCATCAGCCACTATGTTCTCTTTACCTTGAACATATTTTACTTCAAAATCATACTCACACAAGAACTTCATCCACCGTCATTGCCTAGCATTCAAGTTAGGTTGTGTAAAGATATATTGCAAACTACGGTGATCAGTATGAAGTTCGAAATCATGACCTAAAAGAAAATGCCTCCATCGAACTAAAGCATGCACAACTGTAGCTAGTTCTAGGTCATGAGTGGGATAGTGTAATTCATGATCTTTGAGTTTGCTAGACTCATAAGCAATCACACGCCCATCTTGCATCAAGACTGCCCCCAAACCTTCTAAGGATGCATCCATACACACTACGAAATCCTTAGTAGGATCAGGAACAATCAGTATAGGTGCATTAGTTAACTTTTCTTTAAGAGTCTGAAAAGCCAATTGACATTGTTCTGTCCAAACAAACTTCTTCCCTTTCCTTTGAAGAAAAGTAATAGGATGACCGATTCTAGAAAATCCCTCTACAAATCGCCTATAATAACCAACTAGACCCATAAAACTACCAACTTCACCTACATTAGTAGGTGCGGGCCAATCCACAATAGCTTGGATCTTTGAAGGATCCACAGCAATACCTTTACCAGATATCACATGTCCTAGATATTTTATTTCAGTTTGAAAGAAGTCACACTTCTTCAAGTTTGCATACAATTGATTTTCCCTTAAACATTGCAATACCTGTCTCAAGTGTTCTTCATGTTCCTTCATATTTCTCGAATAAACTAAAATATCATCGAGAAATACTAGGACAAAGCAATCAAGGTATGTATGAAAAACACCATTCATTAAACTCATGAATACGGATGGTGCATTCGTTAACCCAAATGGTACTACGGTGAATTTGTAGTGCCCATAACGAAGTTCGAAAAGCAATTTTATGAATGTCTATTTTAGCTATAATGTAATTGATGATAGCCGATTTCAAATTCCATTTTAGAGAACACATTAGCTCCCTTAATTTGATCAAAAAGATCATCGATTCTAGGAAAAGGATAACGATTCTTAATCGTAACCTTGTTCAATTGATGATAGTCAATGCATAGCCTAAGAGATCCATCCTTCTTCTTTACGAAGATGATAGGTGCTCCCCAAGGGGAAACACTTGGATGAATAAATCCCTTTTCTAATAATTCCTCTAATTGAATACGAAGTTCCTCTAACTCCTGAGTCATTATTCTATATGGAGCCCTAGATATAGGTTTAGCTCCAGGAACTAGGTCAATTCTAAAGTCAATATCCCTCTTAAGTGGCATTCTAGGAATGTCATCAGGAAACACGTCTGTGAATTCCCTAAGAATAGGGATGATCAATGTAGATACCTCAACTCTCACCCTCATCCAAATCAGTAACTGTTGTTGCAAATAGTTGACATCCCTGACGAAGACATCTCTTTAATTGCATAGCAGATATCATTCGCAAAGAGATAGGTCTTTGAATACCCACGATTTCCACTTTCGCACCTAAATCATTAATGCAACTAACTGTCTTAAGTCGACAGTCAATTACAACATGATAAGATGTTAACCAATCCATACCTAAAACTATGTCATATGATCCTAAGGGTGTAACATAAATATACTTAGTCGATAATGGCATGACCGGGTGGTCAAGTCACTTGGTTGTAGTGACGGCCACTAGGGTTCAAACCCTCGCTGGGCCAAAGTGCTCGCAGGCCTTGTGCCTTTGCTGGGCCTTTGTGCTCGCAAGTTTGGTTGTTTCTTGTGGTTTGTTGTATCCGGTTCATAGCTCCGGTCAAAAAAGCGTTTACCCCTAATAATATGGGTGCATTGCACCTTTTAAAAAACATATAAATCTACTAAGGTAGTTAACGTACCAATTTTAAGTTCACAGTTATGTACTAAGTTTTCTACTGCTACTTTCACCCCTGAGGAAAATTCAACTTGCCATTTACCACCTTGCTTTACCGCCACAAGACCACAATGGTCAACAATGGTCGGTGAAATAAAGGAGTTAGTGGCTCCAGAATCAAAAAGTATAGAAACACTAACACCATGTAACTTACCTGAAGTTTCGACCACCGTGTTCTGGTGATCGGCTTGGTGGTCATTAACCATAACATATACTGTATGTGATCGTCCTGCATCTCCCACCGTAGGCTCTGAAACTGTAGGTCAAGGCCCATAACCGTGAGAACCTTCATCGGGATCATTTAGCTATGTGCTCCATGCTGCTCATTACGAATAACAACCTGCGTTCTCACGAATCCCTCTCGCCACCAAAGGTATTACTAACGCTGGAAAACTACCCCTACCGACAAGAGACCGAAAGCACTTTGGTAATAGGTTGATTCCGCCTATCATATTGTCAAGCACCGGGGCTTGCAACCCTTCCCCGCTTGAGGACTTTGTTGTTGTGGGTTGAGGGTTATTGTCTGAGGAGTTCGTTGTTGTTGTTGCTGCCCACCCCCTTTGTGGGTGTCTCCGCTATTCTTTGGAAAAACCACTGCTCCTGCTTGTCCAATCTGCGGACTAAAACCTCCACCGCTAGAGCACTCCTTAACTGCGACCCTATGTGGCCCACCTAAAGCCATAATAAGGTTCTCCTCTACTATGCGAGCCTTCTCCACTGTGACTTCCATAGTCTTTGGCTCAAAGGCTTAGAGACCACCACTGATGCGGGCATTCAGACCCCTGATAAAGTGTTGTACTAGCATAGGCTCATCATTGCCAATACCAGCATACTGCTTGAGTTCATAGAACCTACATTCATATTGCTCTACAGAAAGAGCCAACTAACGTAGATCATGGAACTCGTCAGCCCTACACTGCCTCCAGTGTTTCGAAAGGAACCGGTGTTCTCAACCCTCTTGAGAAACATCTCCCAAGACACATAACCAATATCTATGTGGAGCTTCGCTTCCTCTAGGGGCACCACCAAGTAGAGGCGACCTTCAAGTGCATAATAGCACATCCGCACCTGCATTAAAGCTACCATAAGGGTACATGGCAAAGCATCTGACCCAAATCCAGTAGCCAGGTCTCAGCCTCTAAGCCACCTCCTGAACCATCAAAGGTAGGAGGGCGTGCCCTCAGTAAATCCCTCATATGACCAGCAATAATAGAATCCTGATGTGTTGTGTCTTCTACTCTCCTAGGATATCTATCTCTCTCTCTGACAACCTCCTGCTCATCTACCTATCTAGGTCCAAGATGAGCTAGGACCTCCTCTAATAGTGGATGTATCTGAGAACCCTCTACAGCTGACTATTCGGGATTCTGTCCCTCATTTCTCTGACCCAACTGTTCTACTTGATCACTGTGATGAGGGCTAGGAGGGGGAGTAACCTGAGGGATTGGCCCTCGGCCTCCACCTCAACCTCTACCACGACCTCTTCCTCCTCGCCTAGGCATGTTCCTACACATAACAATAACGAGTCTTAGATACTATTCAACCAAGGCTAACAGTTGCTACACTATGTACTAGGTCAACCTAATGGGCTCGTGATTACCCAGAGCATCCAGTGTTTGTAACCTTTGCTCTGATACCAATCTGTAATGCCCCATCTTAATAACCTAAGAATGTTGCAATAGTGTATAATGGTGTAATAATTTTTTTTTAAGTTTAATTAATAAGTTATTTAGTTGCATACATTCATTAAGCTATACGAGATGATACACTACTTTGAGTTTTCCATAACTAACTTAATTATTTCGCATTACACATATTAATAATTGACATAAAGATAAACATTGCATAACATTAAATTCCATTCAAGATAATATAAGGTACAAACATGTTTCATTCATTGCATTTGATAAGATATACAATACTCATCCATTTGATGAGGTAGTTCAAACAATTATTACAATTTATAAGTGATCTCCTCACAACATTTGAGGGATGTTTTCAAATACCAATTTTACAATATTACAATGATGAAAATACACATAAGATCCAAGTGCGAGCTCTCCATCCATGAAGCTCTTGATGCCATGATCAAAACTGGGGACCCAACGGAGTAAGGTGCACATTCCACCTAACCATGTGGTACCTGTAGGTCCACCCCCCGTGCTAGGAGATAGTAACAAGGTTACCTAGACCTAATCTACTAACCCTAGACACTAGTACACAACAGACTAATGGTTACATTGCTTCCAGATTTAGACAATTGATTTTACTACAAATACAAGGTTAGCTGTTATTCTAGGTGGAGTGTCATCACAACGATGCAAAGGTTACCCTGGTGTTTCTTCCTAGGTTCCGGCCCCCAATCCTTGGGTTACCCTGGTAACCTCTTACGAAACCCGCCCCCTATTCCATACTATTGTGGAATCGTATGTCTTTTAAAGAATCAAGACACCGATTTTCCATTCCAAACCTTCTCATCTTATACTCATGACTGAAGAAGCTCAAGAGTCATAAGAGAGGCAAAATATCTTATTAAAATTTTTATTCTAACTAATGTGTCATTTAATTATCACTAACTTACCAACTATTTGTAAGTTACCCTGACACCACTTTGTGTGTCGGCCCTTACAAATAGCCACTCCCCTAAACATAACATGGGAATCTAAGTTTTCTGTCTAAGGTTTACAAAGTGTACATAAAACCATTTCAATATAAAAGACTAATAGTGTTATAATGAACATCAATTCATTATTCATAAAATATGAGTCAAACCACCATGGAAAGTCTTGTACACATCCTTAGTTAACATAAGAATTTAACTTAAAAATCACAATTCCCATTTAATAGTTGGTCTGGAAGACTTGAACTTTTACTACAATTCCCAATTTTCCGAAAAAGAAACACGTACACAAACAAATCAAGAAAAGTAAATATCTATTGTTTGGATACACTAAATCCATATGCATCGGTTTGAAATCAACATATATTTTTAAATCATCTTAATTAAAAAATCTATTTCAAATTCAATAAGAGTAACTTTTTCAATTAATCTATTTTTTTTTATTTTCTCAAATTCACTATAAATATATTGATTTCTATAAATACACATTCTTTATTTCTATAAGCATAAAAATTTAAGGGAATATAATATCTTAAAAATAACTTTCCAATTTTATTTTAAAAAAAAAACATAATAAATATATGTTTAAATATATTCCAATTAATCAACAATACACAGTTTATATAAATATATATATAGTATATATATATATATATATATATATATATATATATTCATATATATATATATATATATATATATATATGAGAGTATATGAATATATATATATATATATATATGAGGAGAGTATATATATATATATATATATATATATATATATATATATATATATTCATATATATATGTTACATATATATGCATATCTATGATAAACATGATAATATAACTTTTAAAATAAAAGACTGAATTAATACTTGTTTATATATATAAAATCCAAATTTTAAAACAACAAATTAAATTTTGCATGTTTAAAATTTATTTAAAATAAAAACTCCTAACTATGCAGTATCGACATCGCCATGTATCGAACTCCCTTGGGGATCAATCGTGGTGCCACGCCGGCATTGACTGGTATAAGCATAGCACCTCACGTACCAAATTCTCCTGTGGTCGGTCAGTAGTCTCCCATCCGGTTTAATCCTTTAAAAAAATAAAAAAATTCCTACCTAATCTTCTAAAATACCGGATGGTTTAAAAACTGCTTTTCCATCTTAAAAAATTCTAAAATTTGTCAACAATTATATAGTTGCGTATAATCGATTTTCGGATTTTAATAGATATTTGAATTAAATAATTTATATGTATTTATATATGTGGTTGTATATATATTCTTTCTCTCGATATATATATAATATATATGTCATATATATAGAATTCATTAAAACAACGATAATTACCGACTGGCAATGGAATATTCAACGTGAAATTCAAAAATGAAATTTACAACCCTTCAAATATTTTAACAATTTTGCCTCTGTAATATAAACCCCTGTTTTACCCTTTTATTTATTTATAGTTTCTTGTTTTTTTTTTTTCACAGTTTTCACAGAGATTTGAAATATGACAACAGAAAATTTCTTTTCAATCACAACTAATTTTTTTTTTCACAGATCCTTTCTTCTATTTAAATAAAGTTTTACCAAATTCCCAAAAAGAACACAGGAAATACAAAGCATATCTTTTCTCTAATTAATAAAGAAAGAACAACAAAATAAGAAGAATACATGTTAATAGTTTGCTGTCTGTAGAAGAAATCCACTTGGCTGTGGCATACTATTCCAAAATCCTCTTCTAAAGAAAACCTTCAAATCCAAGAGAAGCTTTACCAAACACCAAGAATCCTTTGGAGGATCTTCCACAAAGAATCACAACCAGATACAGAGAGATAACAACTTCTAAGATAGATTTCAATTTTGTAATACAGTCAGAGAATTTTTGCAAGAGTTCTAATAATTTCCCCGTGAGGAATTTTTTTTAACAACCCCTGTGTTTTTCTCGAGATCCAAAATATCCTCCGTAACCAATTTTTTTCTCAACAAGAATCATTTAACACACTGGCACACATGTCGAGAAGAGGTTACAAAATATCTTCTCCACTTCTCAGCAATTTTGCCAAACCAATATTTGCATGCAAATTTTAATTTATTTAATTTAAATTTTACAACCACTATTCAAATCTCATGCATATTTTTTTTATTTAAATTTACAATTTTCCACAATTTATTTAATTTTCAAATATAACTATTTACTCACTTAATATTTTAATTTAACTAATCAATTTATTTAATTAAATAAGTTTGATCTTTTAAAATCAAACCATTTAACCAAATAAGCTAATTAATTAATTAAATAATCAAGCAAGTAATTTCTTTAACATTTAAAATTAATTTAAATAACAATAATTTAAAACACAATATTCCAACATTAAAAATTGACCAAATTTGCTTTTCAAACGATTTATCCAAACAGAAAATGACAATACAACCTATGACTCAAACTAAAAACTGACAAAGTACTAAGACCAGGATTATAGACTCGGCTAGGATAAACCTAACTACTATCTCCTGATCAATGTATCTGTTGAGTCTTGACACACTCAAACCTGAGTACCCAGGTGGAGTCAGTGTCATGTACTTGCAAATTCCTGCAACCAAGCAATAACATACATACAAATATATATATATATATATAAATATATAAAGCATTAAACAAACACACCGTGCGGAGAAAATCAAAGATATCACAGGGCACTCACAAGCGAGTGATGCGATTCTGTTCTCCACACCAATACACTTCATAATAAACTGATGAAATAAATTAACAGTTAGTCCATCATAAACATGTACATAGCAATAATCAACAGAAAATAAACATCTACACTATCTCAAATCATGTCTGAAATCAATAATCATCAAACAAAGTATCATCATGTCACAGAATAATCCACTATCACTCAAAACCAGCGATCAAAATATCCAACAAAGCATCATAGGTCTAACAGTGTGAAAACATAACAGCAAAAAGCATAAGCATAAACGGAGGGGTACTACATTCCCATGGGATGGTGATATTGTGTACCCATCCATTGGGAATAGGTTGTATTTTTTTTGTGGGATTAACCATACCGTTATGTGTGCTTATATGTTTGTTACCTGATTGAGGGCCAACCCATGTGTGGTTGAAATTTATATATAAGAGAAATCAAAATATAGTTTCATAGATTATTTTCTTTTGGTTCTCTAGTCCCTCAATTCATGAAGGGGTAGTAGTAGCTCCACAAATTTCCCTGGGTGGGGTGTGTAGTGTATGCATATTGTGGCGTAGAGCAGTCTTAGCTCAATCAATCTCAAGGAAAGTACTCACTACTTCCCCTTATGATGGATCAGGGTACTTGATCCATATGTGTTAGCCTCATCCCTATAGTTCTTGAGCATATTGATGGTATTTCTTCGATGATCATCTACCTTATCTTCACAAAAGGTATGACATGCCACATGAGAGTTGTTAGTTGGTGGTCGAGGTCTAGGGTGAGAGGGACCTTAATGGACAACCCAACTAGAACTATGTGATGAAATGTGCCACCAATTGGGGGTCAGGGTCTAGGGTGAGAGGTACCTACATGGAAAACCCAAGTGAGACCATGTGCCCAATGTATATGTACATTTTAAGGACCAGCATGTGTAGGGAGGTTTGTTACCCATGGTAAGATGGATTTTGTATATGCACATGTTCTAACATGACGCAATAGGTATGATTCCACCCCCCACCGATGTTCCAAGATAGTGATGGTGATGATGTCATGTTGTTGATAGTAGTGAGCTTGGCTTGAGGACACGATGCCACATGCATAAACGTGTGAAAGTGTACTATGAGATTGTTTTATGATAGCCTACTTGTGTGATAAGATTAATGGGGCCTCATTAAATTGTAGAGGTATACTCATGTTTGGTTTTGATAGTGCTTGGGTTAGTTAGCGTATGAGTATGTCCTAGCCATGTATACCTCTGGTTATGGAAAATACCTACATGTGCCTTCTCCATGAAGTATCACTATGTGGGGTGTGTTTTGTGTGTGCCTACTTATGTGAAGCCACAAAAACATTGCCATGCGGCATACAAATAGTACATTCATTCTTCAACTCACATATGACCATATCACATTGAGATATGATGCAGGATGGGGACCAAGGTGCACATCCCATCCAGAAAACCAAGGAGTGTGTGGGCCATTTGGCTATTCCATGTCATTTGATGACGTGATGCAGGGTGTAGCTGAGGAGTACACTCTAAGCCATGTGGATGGTGTGCTCACTCTGCACCACATGAGAGCTACTGCTATAGCTTGATTTTGTTCCTTCCTTCCTCATTTGATGGTTAGTATCTAGTCATGTAGTGTTGTACAATGCAATTTCAAAAGATTATGTATTTTCTTTATGGTATTGATGATTTTCTATTGATTGTGAAGGCCAAAATTTTGGTTATCTTTGATCGTGATGGTTTAGCCACACCTTGTGATCTTATTTACGCATATCCCTCATGGTTATATTTCATTTAGTGTTGAAATTGTGCACATTTCTTACTTTATTGCTGAAATTGAATCTTTATTTGGTATTTATTTATGATTTTAGTGGCTAAACTAGTTTATCCTTATTGTTTTTTATGTCAGCCATGTGTCGTATTGTGATTCCTCTTCAAGGATGTATGAGGTAGACTTGGTGAGTGTATATGAGGAAACAAACATAGGAAACCTTGAGGATGGGGCTATGTGAGGCTATTACACAACTAGGACCCACTACCCACCTATGTGTGATGACTATTTCTTGGAGGCTAACCACCTTATACAACAAGAGATATTTCATTATGGTCTTATTTGGATGGTCTCACCATATGTGTGTGGCCTAACACCATCAAGCCACTGAGTGTGAGGTATGGATTATGTGAGATGGATATTGGATTTTGGCTCATGGATTATGTATCATGGATTAGTATGATTCTTCCCGATGTCGAGATGGACCCTTGTGTTGCCTTGTGATGTGAATTCTCGGTAGTGTGAATTTGTGTGTACGTGAAGAATGTACGTTAAATCATGAATATAGTACTTATGAAAGGATAAACTATTCTTTCATGCTTCTAAAAAGGTGTAAAATCATGTTATGTAAAATATGTTATGAGATTTAGTTTTGTAAAATGAATAAAGTGGAATGTCTTGTTTGTAAATGATGGATATTCAATAAAAAATGTGTGCTTTGAGTGTATAATTATGTTGTGTTTTATGGAAGTGTAGTATTGTAATGTATTGGAGGAATTGTAATTTGAGAATAAAGAAAAAGAAATGGTGAAGCATTTGAAATTGAATACTTTTATATGTTTATGTTATGAGAAATTCTACTAGTTAGGATTAAAAGGGTGCAATGTTTTCCTTGTCTCAAAAGAAGTTGATGGGTGTTAATGCTAATATGTAAGGATTTTGAGTGGTTTATGTACTATGGAATCATTTTTAAAATGCAAGTATTTATTGTGTTATTATTGTGACATTGAAAACTAAACGGATAGGTCATGTGAAATAAACTGTATAAGTATATATCCTTGTGAGATGAATTATTTTCATAGGAAAAACTAGTGTATATTATTTTGATGTAATGAATTGGCTTTGATGTTGGTAATAGAAATTTACAGTACTAATGTGTTATGTTTCTACCTTAGTATGTGACTTCCAAGAGTAAGACAAGTTTTAGGGGGGAGGATGTAATTCCCCTCCATTCTCACTTTGGATATGCAGGTAGTCTGACTAAGGAGCCTGAAGAAGAAGGATGCAAGCTATGGGCATATTTGTGCTATGGAAGTGCTTTGGTTATCTTTAGGATTTTCACACGATTCTAACATATTGTTATCCTGATGATATGATATTATGATTATATTTATCATCATGAAGAGGTACTGACTTGTGTTCAAGTGTTGTGGTTGTGTTTGGGACATGAGCTCCTATTAGTGCTTTAGTGAGTATGATGTATATTGTCATGTTATTATCACTATGCATAGATTTATTTGGATATTTAGGTGATGCAATAGTATGTTTTTAGTTTAGAGGGAAAGGGAGACATTGTACCATTAGACCTATGGAGGACATACATGAATGAGATACAATTGCTAGAGTTTCTTTCCTAGTACATTGACTATTATGAAAATGTGCTCTAACTTGTACATTCTAGAGTGAATAGGTACTAGGCTACATCTCCACCTGAATTTCAAGTCCAAACATGACTTGAAATATAATGGATCGGTTGATCAGAGATAGAACTTAGTCCTCTATCCTAACCATCATGCTTGAAGAGGATGAGTATCTAGTTGATACCTTGTCAATCTTGTCAGTGGTCAATTAGTGTTGCTTGAAGTTTTTCTTTTTGACCCTAGTTAGTGGTTAGGTAATTGTTTTGGCTTTGCTTTATTTGATTTGAATTTTCTGATAATATGCCTTAGTTATCTTATGCATTAAAATAAATTGATAAGTAAATGGAATACCTTTGATAAATAAATATATAAATATTAGTAAATATATAACCATAGTGTATAATGAAATAAATTTATAGTATGATGTTATAATTAATAAATAATAGTTAATAATAAAATAAAATTATAATGCAATGTCGATAAATAAATAATAATATGATAAATATAAAACAAGGTTATAAGGTTGGAGTATATAATTAATTATAATGTGTAATAAATTTAAGTAAATGGTTTTACCATTTGTGAGAAATTGGATCTACCTAAATTATGATCTTTTAAATAAAGACTAACTTTAATCTATTATGGAGTTGGTAGGAATTTCCTGTACAACCACATTTTTGTTCTCCTTGGAAATGTTGGGATTTTGGGGGAGATTTTCCATTCAATGTTTTTGGGTATTTTGGGGGATTGGTAGAAGGGATCTTGACTCAAGAGGGATGTTGAACAAGAAATAGGGATTGAGGAAGAGCATTCATAGGTATACCCTACTCTATACCTTCGTAGCAAAATGATGTATTTATGTTATGTGATTCTTTGTTTATTTAACATATTTGTAAATGATTTAAATACACATTCTTCGAAGCAAAGTTGAACTGTTCAAATATATTTTTGATTTAATGGTCGTTGATGGGCACATTTCATGTTTCCTTCTTTTACTTAGTAATTGACTTAGTGTATCTTCCTATCTATTAATTTGGCTTTCTCTAGTTTCACTCCTGCATTCTCTATATGATGTAGAGTAGGAGTAATCAAACTCAAAACAACCTTAAATAAGTGTCTTTGTTCATCAAAAAGTGGGTTTTCCTTCACAAACTCTCATTCCTGCTTGTAACCTTTCAAAAAGGAAAATTGGACATATCTTTCTACTCAGACTTGATCTATAGAAAATGAGACTCATTTAGGATACTCATTTTTCCATTCTTACACATATCCAAAAATAAGGTAGGGTTTTTTTATATGGAGGGGCTCAAAATTTGACTATTCTACTTCTAAGATGGTTTTTTTTTGTTTTTACTATCTACACCCAAATGCAAGAAAATTTTCATTAATAAATTCATTAAAATGGAAACTATGAAATATCCTTTAAAGGGTTTTTAGATACCCTCAAAACATAACTTTTCACCAATTTTTAGAGATTTTTTATGAAGGGAAGAAAATATATGAAATTTTCTTGTTCACTAGAAACCCTAGGGAAGATTCAAACCTATTGCTACAAAAAATGCTATAACTTTCTCTAAAATTAATGAAATTTAACCAAAGGGTATGTGTAGGATCATCATGGGAAAAACAAGCCCTTAAGTGGTGAAAAATTTAGAAAAATCAGAGTTAAGAAACTTCACATAAAAATTTGAATAAGTTATCTATATTATTTCAAAAATATGTAAGAATAGAATCTATAACAAATTGAATGTAGTTTAAACCCAGGGTTTATTTTAAGAAAAAAAAAAAAACTATTTGATTTGTGCAAATTTGAATTTCAATGCAAAGAGGGTAATTTAAATTTCGTGGAAAAAATAAGAAGTGCATGTGTCTATCTCGACCACCTCTAACCACAATAAAATGATAATATTTTTGTAGGATTTGATATAAGTAGAGGGACTCATGTCCGATGTGGATGCACATTTTTTTGTAATTTTTTTAGGTAGATAATTAATTATGAATTTTTATTACAACTTTTAAAATATAAAAAATTGTATGTCTAACCAATTCAACTTGGTCAGAACTTCATATATATATATATTTTAATTTATAGTATGTGAAGTATAGAATGTGATGCATATTTCGACTAAAAAATATGATACCGCTTTTGAAAGATATAGATGTTTTTCAATTAGCTCTATTAATCAGGACTTTAATATAATTCAAAAAGAAAATGAATAATAATTACTTATTAAATTCAAAGTAAAGAATAATTTATATTGGTGGAAAGCTAAAATATCCTTTAAAAACCCTTTTTGTTACATTAATTTTGGGTAAAAAAAGGTCCTCAACCACATGCCCTATACATACCCATCATATCGCCAATTTTTGGCCCATCATGATCCTACTCATAACCCAAACAAAAATTGAATGAAAGCTAGCTCAATTATCTTTCCAACCATACCATGTGCATTTCATACAAATTCTATAAAGATCTGTACCATATGAAAGAACATGACTGTTATAGGAAAAATGCACAAAAAATTTGCTCCAAATTGATTCTAATTTTCATTCCCATCTTTTCCAACCTTCCCAACCTTGGGATTCATATTTACAATATGTATTTATGTTTTCCCAAGAATTTTCCAACTACCAACCACCCACAACTAACTTCTTAATCAAATTTGTAACCTTAATGCACTTTTGATAACTTTTACAATAACAATTTTTTACAATTTTGACAATTTTTTGACATCATTTGCATTATGACTCCAAAACATTCTAAAATGGTCTAGAATGAATCCAAATGATCATTATTTGTCCAAAATGACCTTATTTACATAAAAAACACAAAAAATAAAAAAAATAAAAAACTCAAATTTGAGCATTTTGAGAATGAGGGTGCTCCTACACCATACTCTTAAGGGAAAGAAAAACTCAAGTCCACTTAAGTGCAGGGCTTCTTTTTCTTTCTAGTCTTCCAATTATTCTACACTATTGCCTTGATTTATTTTTTTCTTTGTATTTGTGTCTTCCACTTGGTTGCTCTAGGTTGTCTTCTCAACTCCTTCTCTTCTTTCTTATTTGCAAGGTATTCCTCTTTTGACATCCTCCTCTAAACTTAATCTCTTTCAAGAGCCTATGTCTCAATGAGTTGTATCTCCTTGTCTAACAAACCTCCATATACATATTCCAATCAAAGATTAGAAATAAAATATTGAGACCTTGAGGTCTCTTCTTTGTCTCCTTGCACCAAAAACTTCACTTCAACACCCAAGAGATCCTCCATGTGTGCTACATTTGTATAACAACCTTCATATAATGTATGCACTTCTCCTTCTTTGAACTATTTTTCATCTTCATTTTTATCTACTTCACTTGTAAACACATACTCACACAAAGACTTAGTTTAAAAAACACAAGATTTGTTTGTCTCTTTAGATACTTCTAACACTGTTCCTTTCAACATATCTTGCAACTCATCCATTCTTGATATTGTCCTCTCTTTTTTTCTTCTCCTTTAAATGATCTTCTTGATAGGTCACTTTATCCTCTTTCTTATTAGTAAATGCCAACCAATTTCTTGGTTTCCTCTCTCAAGAAGCTGTTGCATCTAAAGTTACATTCTTTCTTCAATTTATTTATGAATTTTTTTCATTTGTTCCAAGGCTTGTCTCAACTCTATGATCTCTTGCTCAACATTATTTTTTTCTTCCATATTTTTCTTCTTCATATCACTTCTCTTTTCCTTTCCCTTGTTTCTTGTTTGGTACCTCCTTACCCTACAAGTCTTCATTGATTATTTTCCTCAACATTTTCATTCTCTTTTCTCAAGCAAGTCTCTTTCACCTTTCTTCTTCTTATCTTTGTAATACTTCACCTAGGTTTCTTCCTTTCTTCACTACTTAGTCTTTTGGCATCTAGGTTCTTCCTCCAACTTGCAAAAAGAAAAAACATGAACTCCCAAAAAAGTTCTTTCCCATATCTTTGAGCTCTCATACCAATTTTATGCATAGCATGAATAATAAAACTCAAACCAACCTAAAAAAAGTATCTTTGTTCATCAAAAAGTGGGTTTTCCTTCACAACCCTCATTATTGCTTGTAACCTTTCAAAAAGAAAAATTGGATATATGATTTGACTCAGACCTAATCTATAGAAAAGGAGACCCATTTTGGATATGCATTTTTTCATTCTTACACATATCAAAAAATAAGGTAGGGTTGCTTTGTACAGAGGGTCTCAAAATTTGACTGTCCTACTTCTAAGATTTTTTTTTAGATTGTCTACACTCAAATGCAAGAAAACTTTCATTAGTAATTTCATGAAAATGAAAAACTCTGAAATATCCTCTAAAGGGTTTTTAGATACCCTCAAAACATAACTTTTCACCAATTTTTAGAGATTTTTGATGGAGGGAAGAAAATATATAGAATTTTCTTGTTCATTGAAAATCGTAGGGAAAATTTAGACCTGTTATAAAAAATTCTATAAGTTTCTCTAAAATTAATGAAATTTAACCAAACAAAAGAAAAATGAAAGCTAACTTAATTATATTTCCAACTATACCACGTGCAGGTCATACAAAGTCTATACAGATATGTACCACATGAAAAAACATGACTATTGCAGAGAAAATTCACAAAAAAATTGCTCAAAAAAATTTTCAACAATTTTTCAACTACCAACTACCCACAACTAACTTCTTAGTCAAAGTTGTAGCCTTAATGCATTTTTTACAACTTTCACAATGATAAATTTTTGACATCATTTGCATTATGACTGCAAATGATCATTAATGGTCCAAAATGACTTTATTTACATCAAAAAATACAAAACAAGACAAAAACCCAAATTTGAACATTTTAAGCATTTTGAACATGAGGGTGCTCCTATACTAGTATACCTTACAATGTCATTTGAAACCATCGACATGTATGTGAAGGCCAAGATGAGTCTAGCATTATTCCTTCTATCTTGAAGAAGCTTGTAAGTGTAGAACTCGAATGTGGTTAGTAAACCAGGGTCTTTTTTCTGTCTCGAATTCAAAATAAAAAAATTAATCCTATGCCTTATATTTGCCTCTAATCCATAAATTGCTCATCCTCATTTATGTCTTGTCTCTCTCTCTCTCTCTCAGAGCTGGATCATTTCAAGTTATCCTCCTCTACCTATCAAGTGCCTCTTTAATTCTAGAAGATCCAGAATCCATTTACTGTGCTATCAAATGATGTGGCTTTCTTAACCATGCTACATATGTAATTTGTTAACTCCAAAAGATTAGTTTATGAGTTCTTTTATTTAGCATTCTCGGCTTGATTCATAGGTCAGTTGCATGTCTTCTAGCATATATGTCTGTGTTTCATTGTTTGATCTTACCTTGTTCCAAAGCTTGTATTATTGACTCAGGTATGAGGTTTGACTCGTTTGGGTATAGGAAAGGTTTTATTTTCTATCTTAGTTGCTCATTCTTGTTTCAAGATCACTTGGTTATTGATGTCTGTGAGGTTTCGGTCCTTTGTGGTAGTCTATCAAATAGTTTCATGCTTATAGCATTCATAGCAGGCCACTGAATTATTCTTTCATAGTCTAGTACTTCTATGAAAGTCTCTAAGCCTTTTCAACAAGGAAAAATCATGCAAATATTGCAATCATTGTGTTCCATGGTGTGGTGTCCATTGCACCTGTCATCTATGTTTCTTGAAATTTTATACTCTTTTCATCTAATTCAATTTGCGCGCATCCTGAAATGGGATCTCCTTGAGGCGCTCCTGTCAAACAGTACAAATGCCTTTTCTATGCCTTCACATTTCCATGTACCTTCGCTTGTCAAACTGGTGCACATCACTTAGAGCAAGCCTATTCTTTAGATTGTTTCAGTTGGCATCACCTTTCTCTTCATATCCTACATTTTTGTATTATTTACCCTAGTAAGCTCCTATGATGCTGCTCTACATCAATTTTCTCATCATCTATAACTATTCTTGGTCCGTTTCTTCCTTTTGTGTGCCCTCATCTATAGTTTAGTATGTCAATGCCTTGTAGCATTTAGTTCGATACGTGAATTAGAATTGATAATGATTTCATTTCGATAATAAATATTTCATAATGTTACTATGATTCATTGCCCTAATAAACATTGACGACGTTACTATGTCTCCATTATATATATATATATATATATATATTATAGTTAATAAAAAAAAGAGATGTTATTAAATAAAAGATGTTTTCAATTGGATAGTTATTGTTAAAATGAGCTTTCAATTGGTCATAGATAAAGGAATTGAGTATATAATTAAAGAGAATTGATTTATCCAAATTTATAAACAATTGAATGATTTGTAGATTAGTTAGATAATTCAGATCAAATGTTATAGGGTCTAGATTACTCTCTGTCATCCAGTTAGTAAATAAATGTTACTTTCCTTTATAATAATTTAATGGTTGATTAATAGAATCATCGTAGAAATCAATTATTTAGCATTATATTATTCTAATATTGTATTTAAAGTTGCAATCTAAAATTAGGGTTTTCGTAGTAACTAGTCCAATAAAGAATGATGGTTACTAATTTAGTTATTTTTAAATAAAATTGTTTGTATGAATGATGCCTTATTTATTAGAATAGTTTGAAGGTTATAATGCTATGATTGTTGGTTTGTATTAAATAATGTGTTTGACAAGAGGAATTTAGTGATTATTAAAAGTGGGTTTCATTTGTGTTAAGTTGTTTAAGTTTGGTTTCCAGAGGCCTAGGAGGGGGTATACAATGTGTGTATGGCCCTTAGGGTTTTTTGTAAGGAAAGAAATGGTGCGGAAACAACTCTCCTAATGTCAAAACCTCAGGGAAGAATGCAGAGGTGACTTTAAATTTGCAATTACAATCCAATTAAGATACACTTGAAAGAAATAACAGAAACAAAGAAATGACCATACAAACATGAACACTAGATTTACGTGGGAAAACCCTTATGGGAGAAAACCCACCACACCAAGAAAAACCCCTTTGTATTACAGTAAACAAAATTACATATAGAGTACGGGCTTCACTCTCTAATGTCAAATTACAATAGCATACACAATGATCAACCTTGTATAGAACATTCAAGTTACAACGCTCGAGCAGAATTGAATTCACATTGATTACTCAACTGTTCATCGAACTGTTCATCCCACTGATCATCCAACCAAACATCATCATCGATCTCAGAGTAAATCCATGTCAACCCTGGTCTATTAAACTTCCTCACAAGAATGGCCACAACAGTCTAACTTCCAATGGTTCCCATTTTTCTCCTTGATTGGTCAAAGTCACACCATGTAGGATAGTTTTTCAATCAATCAAGGCATTCAAATAGTGTTCTCATGTCGGTGAGACACTAGCTGTGTCTCCCTAATGCTACAAAACTCAACCGTTGATATCGCCTAGATTTATCACCTTCGGCAAGAGGTTACACCAAGTTCAAAAGTAGTCGGTGAGACAAACCATATTGCTAAGACATCATACCAATGACCACCACATGTAGTGCTATTCGACAAGACTATCGCTATTTGGTGAAAGGTCATACCGATGTTCAAAAGTCACATAGACATCAGCATTCCCATCAGCAAGACTATCGCTATTCGGCGAGAGACAAAATGAGCCCTCAAGTCATGCTGACAACAACCTACACCATCAGTGAGACAAACCTTCATTGCTAAGAGATCTTACTGAAGCCTTCATGTTACTCCGATGACTCCAAGTGTAACACTGTCAGCAAGACATCTCTTGTCAGGATGAGTTATACCAAACATTCAAATCTTTCCCCAATAACTGGCCAATAGCGCAGTACTCACGACAACCACTACTTAGACCCACGCGATTCGATGAGAGATCCACAATGACAAAAATGTCCTGCTTGATAGCTCGGTCCCGATTAAAGGCTGACAACAAAGGTCCAGCGTGGGCTACAGGTTGCACAAGCGATCCCGGCCCAGACAATGGGATGTTCATGCACCCGACTTGGCTCACCGGAGGTTTCTTCTGAGAGATTGAGTACAAAATTCCAGCTCACAATTGATGAAGATCACCACGGGAACCTACAGAGCATAGTAAAAGCTACTAAAATTCATGGCACTAAGACCCCATGATGGCACACCAACTGAAATTGTTTGTACTCACAGGCTTTGTCAATGAATCTCCAACATTCTCCAGAGTATCCAATTTCTCCAAAGTGACCTTCCCATCCTCCACCATATCTTGTACAAAATGATACTATACATCTATATGTTTCGTCCTGGCATGGAAAGTGGGATTCTTTTTCCAACCGATAAGCACTCACTATGCGATGAAATTGTTGTGCACTACATCAAAAGCCAATGTTGAGAACACAAACATTTTAGCCAAATTGCTTCCTTTATAGGTGTGCTGCGTAATATTCTGCCTCGCAAAAATTGAACAAAGGCATTTATAGCCTACCTTACTCATTCAACTCGCCACCGCAATTTCAACGCTTGAAGAAATCGCCATCGGTGGATCAT
This sequence comes from Sequoia sempervirens, assembly GCA_007258455.2. NCBI lineage: Eukaryota > Viridiplantae > Streptophyta > Pinopsida > Cupressales > Cupressaceae > Sequoia > Sequoia sempervirens. The sequence goes on along the minus strand of VDFB02264724.1, from coordinate 13,086 downwards.
ACCCTTCGCCTTATCGATGTCCCGCGCCCAATCGGGAATCCACATAGCCTCAGACACTGAAATTGCTCGCCAGTTCAACCAGTTTCATGCGTGCTGGACGCTGGCGAATGACGTTAACCGCTTTGCGGCAAACCATGGCGACGGCGCTTCGCGCGAAACGTTGTGGAGACGCGTGGTGACCTGCTGGCGCGGGCATCAGATCGCCAAACTCGATGGCTGGACGGTCTTTCGACCAGCCAGAACGACGCTGGGCGGTGAACAACGCAGAATCAATTCCAGCATGCTTTGCTGCGGTTGAGCCAGGTATTCTCGTTAAAACGGCGGGACTGAAGAGGGCCAGAGGATGGTTGAAGACGCTCGAATTTAAGATCAAACTATTAGTGGCTCAAAGGTAGTCGTGAAGTTGAACCTGGTGCGTAACATCGCGGGTTGATTCGCTGGAGCGTGCCGAACCTGGATAACGTGGAAACAGGCGGGTTCGCCAGGATGAAAAGCAAACCGGTATCATTTCGGCATCAGAACATCGACCGATCAGATCTGGCGCGGCGTTCAGTTGGAAGGATGGTGCTGGTGTGCTGGGGATCTGGCGCATCCGGAGTAACGTTTGAGCTGGACGGTGGCTTTATACCCACATCTAGTTAAATTATCATCCTTGTGGACAAAGTTTATTCCAAGATAACATCCAACATCTTAGGGTTTATAATTCCATTATCAAAACCAAATATAATCCACTCTAAATCAAAGAATCCAAAGAATCCTAAAGTCTAGCATTGATCCAAAGTTCCTAAAAATTCAACACCCATATCATTCACCCCTTTCATCATTCATCTGATCATTGGTCCTAAACACCTTGGGGTCACTTTTACAACAAGGTCAAAACACAAAAAAAACATGGAATATAAACTTGATTCATACATCATGAATGGTCTAAGTCAACCAAACTATGAAAGCCTTACAAAACCAATGGATTATCGAAACTCACATTTATACAATCCATACATGGGATCATTATCTCTTACAAACCTCAATGGTACAAAAAATATGAGTATACACAATCTAAATTTTGTAACACCTTTCCCAATGGTAGATTTAAATACAAACCTACAAATCTATCAAACAAACAATCAATGCATGGTTCTTCAACAAAACAACATTATCCCACCAAATCCATACATGCCAAATGTGAATATACCAAGTACCACTTTACCAAACATGAACCTTTCAAATCCATGCTTGGTAAACTTTGGGATAGATATGTTTTCAAATCATACAAATGTTGCTCAAAGTTTGAGCAATATGTTAAAAAATCCATGTATCGATATGAGTCAAGGTAACACCATGAAAAATAAAATTTACCTAAATCAAGGCAATGTGATTCCCAACCACAACAATGTTCAATTTCAACCTATCATTCCAAATCCAAACATCATCCCAAATCAGAACATTGTCCAAAACCAATGACCACATCTCCAAAATCAATAACCACAAGGTCAATCTAAAGTACAAATCTCACAAGGTAACAAACGATAATACACACCACTTGGGAAACTAATTAAATCGGTCATGCAACAACTAGCAAATGAGAATCTCATCAAAATCCCCATCTATGATAATTATCAAGAGCCCTTGGTAAAACCACCATGGTATAATGAGAAACACCTTTGTGAGTATCACAAAATAAAGGGACACACAACATCAAATTGTGTTAGACTCAAAAAACTCATCCAAAACTTGATTGATCAAAAAATAATAACTATTGGAAACAATGATCAGGATTCAATCACTAGTGATAACATTGAAAATCTCCCCACCACAATTGTTGAAAACAATTATCAAGATCCTTCAACCAATAATCATGTTGAAAATGTCTCTACATGACCCAATGAGTTAGAGGACATATCTCAAGAATTTATTCCAAAGCATGATCAATATCTTTCACCAAAGTCTAGCAATGGTCCTTTCCAATACATGTTTGCAGATATTGAAGGAATATTCAACTTATCATTTGATCCAAGTCCACTCAAAGATCAAGAGGATATGGAGCCATTTCCCATGTCTAATGAAGACATCCAAGAACCCTTTGTAAACAATCCATCCTGTGAAAATGATCCATGTAAAGAACTTGATCCAAAGCATGTCAAAAGTAATTCCCAAATCATTCAAGATCAATAATTTGTATCTCCAAGCTACTATAATGATCTAATGGATACTCTACTATCTATATAAGATGATCATATCCAAATAACACATAATCATCCATCTACCCATGAGATGCTTTCTTTGGATGGACACGTAGATGATCTTCTTTTAGAATAGGATTCCTTTACTCCTGACATTCTTACACAAAAATAGTAGGTTATTGATTCCTACAGTCAAACTGAATTATCAATAGTAGGATCAGATATATCCCAAATTAAGACTGAGGACATCATGTATGAAGATATCCAACATTATCCACTCAAAGAAATAGGTCAGACAGAACATGATATTTCAGAGTCAGTGGAGCAACAAATTGAAATCACGTCATCTGTTGTGGTAATTTATCAGAGAATGCTTACCAAACAAGAAATCTCAAAACATGAATAACCAAGGAACAAAGGTGCTACTATCACCATACTAGGGGAAACTATGTCTCAAGAAAATGTCAACATAGGGAGCATAAAGAATCCTTATGATGAAACCAATGCTAATACTGCAACCAACCACTTCAGGAATCTTCATCCACCCATCACCCCATCCACGAATTGGGACCAACATTAAAATAAAGATTTGAATCAAAAAAAGAACATTATTAAAGAAAAAGAAGCTAAGAAGAATAATGGACAAATCAAATACACATGGATACTAAAAAATACAAATAAATATTATCCCTATCAAACTCCATTAGTCAAAGAAACTATGGGGAAAAATAAAAAAGGGAAAAGTATCCATCAAAGATGACCACAAAGGAAAAATAAGGCTTCTCAAGTGACATACAAATTATATCAAGTATTTGGTGCTAATTCCAAATACACTTTCGTATCCACCCACCATTTCACATCTTCCCAAGTTTGGAGAATCAAAGGTTCCAAATTGTCAACCAATCCATCTTTTATCCCTAAACACACTCCATCCACACCTCCATGCATGATATCCAATTCTCACATTGACCATGTATTGGCAACAACCCTTCATCATAAGGATTCAGAAGGAACTCTATCACGATATGTGCATAAATACAAAGTTAACTCTGGTATCAACAAAGTCGATCAGGAATCTCAAAATTTGTATTCAAGTGCACGTATCTTGGCAAAGAAGCTTCTTCAAGTAGGATATAAATGGAACATTATGATAGAATCATTTACATCAATACCACAACTTCGGTGGTGCTTTGGGAAAGTACCTTGGTGAAAACTTGGAAAATAGGTGCCTTGTGTAAATAAGCACTTTCCATCCATTGAGATTTTCGTGACTCATTCTGTACGATTCCATCATCCATCACATTCCACATCTCCACCCATCATTCATCTACATCTACATCATAGATTGGTCATGTGTTCATGCCATGATTCCTCATAGTACTACTTGGCCCATTCTTAAGGTCATTCTATCCTGCCTCTATCGAAGTAGTCTATTGCATCACATTGGGGGCATGTTCTCATCGGATTGGATTTGTGTATGTTCTTGAGGTCCCTAAAATAAAAAAATCCAAAAACATCAGAAAATCACAAAAATCCCAAAACATTCAAAACATATCAAAATCCAAAAAAAAAAGGTCAAAAATTTAGTCAAAAATTCAAAAATAGAGTTGTCTTGTCGAACTATGGGTATCTGAGCCTTGAACATAGGCAAGGTTGATCTTTGATCATCCCCCAAAACACTTAAGTTAGTCGTTTAGGAGTTCGTCATAATAAATTGACAAATCCATTTGTTCATATCTCATCAAATAATCAAGTCAAAGTCAGTTGAACTACATGGTCTCTGCATCTATAACTTAGGCAAGGCTAATATATCGATCAACCCTCGAGGCCCCTAGGATAATTCTTTAGTTTAATCTCTTAGTCAAAATTTCAAAAAACCCAAAACATTTAAAAATTTCAGAAAATCAAAACATTTCTAAAATCTTGAAAATAACAAAAAAAGCCTCAGAACATTTCAAAATAGGAAAAGCATCCAAATATTTGAAAAAATCCATCCATTCCCATCTTGCTTTCACCCAAAATAAACATCACTCATAATAAACAATCGTCATCCTCAACCTCTAGTAAAACAATTGGAAACAAGTCTAGGAGATCGAAAGTGAAAACTTAAACATGAAGGTCTCAAGTCTAGGTCAGTATGTAAACAAGTAGGTCAAATCTTTGTGTCAATAGCCTATCATCCAATCAGTCCCATATCAAATCATCTTATATTTTCATGTCCTAGGATGCATCCTTCCTACAATGGGCATCAACATTAGGCATCACCATAGTTTAGTCTTGGCTAGCGGTATGAAGAACATTAGCTTATTTGTTTACTTTATCTTTGTCTTTTTACTTATCTTTTTGCATTCATTTCAATGACCTCTCAATGATGTCCCAATTGAAGGGATTTATAGAGAAATAAGTGGGTCAATGATCATTATCCTTTTATCTTCTACATATGCTTGTTGGATATTCTTTTAATATAACTTGGTCATGTGTGCTTTGTTTAGGTGTAGGGAGGGTGTTTTAGATATCTTGTTAACCACATAAGAAGGCTTTCTTTTCTATGTTTTGGTCTGAGATCTTTTTAATATCTAAACTACATTTTAAATAAGGTTTTGTATGCTAGGTTTGAACAAGAGTACTCCTATCTGATTGTCAAGTCAAATTCCATCACACTAGGTGCAACACCATCCTGGTTCTTTATACCTTGATGCATCGTGCCTACATATGTTATCAAACATAAGATACTTGGTCCTTTGAAAATCCCAAATCCTCAAAAAATCATCATCATCATCATCATCAACTCGTGTCTTGTTGGAATCTCTTACTTTCTCCTATCTTCTTTCCATGCTAGCATGGTATCATGGCAGTTAATCAAAATTCATTATCATAAGTGCATCCATCCTGCATCCACAAATTGTTAGCATACTACATAACATATCATATAGAAATAGTAGATCATATCACATGCATTACCATCATTTTCATAATATAGATTGGTTATCCTAGCATTTCATCATTTAAACATTTGCATTCATTTGCATCATCATAAAACATCATTTGTATGCATCATATCATATCATAAATATCATCATAACATTCATGACCACATGCATAAGTAGCATCATCATAAGCATCATATAAATACATCACCATATAATACATGATAAAATATAAGGAAAAAGATCACATTTCATCTATTAGGGGCATAATATAGATTTGTTAGTCTAAGCATTTGCACATCATAACATTTTGCATACATCATTAAAAGTGCAAAATGAAGGATATTGGAAAATAGATGCATCCAAACATCATCACATAGCATATTAATGCACATCACATCATAGCATCATTGCATCAAATAGCATATAGAAGGTAAAAATAATTCATAATGCATAAATAGAATAAAACATCACATCAAAACATCGTCATCTCATATCATATATATCATCAAAATATACACTGTCATGGTACAAAAATCCAATCAATGTACATGTAATTTCAATAAGTACAAAATGGCCCATGGGGCTATCAAAAATGAGCCCATGGGGAAAAAAAAATCATGTCTCTAAAGGCTAGCCTTGCTAGCTGCTACCCTCACCACCTTCTCTCTCCTCGTGATCCTTCATAGGTCTGTGGCCTATCCTCTATGAAAAATTTAGGACTCATCCTGGTCTGGGCACGACCTGATAATAGTGCATCATGTAATAGTCAGACTCCTAGATGACCTCCCTATATGCTCAAAACGATACTGTGCTTTGGGAGGAAGATGCAGACATACTCTCAATCTATTTCTATCTACCCCTCTTAGTTGTTGCATGTACCTTTGCAGCCTATCTTTGCTGGACTGCCTGGTCCTGCTCTACTCGTAGCTGATCTATCTCAGCTGTCAATGCCTACACCTTGGCCTATAAGTGAAAAATCTAGCCATCGCTAGGGTCTGGATAGGGAGGTGGCTATACTGCCGACTAATCTTGATCCCCATCTCTAGGCAGTGTTGAGACCCTATCTTGATGTGCCTAGTCTTGGTCCTGGTGTGCCTGATCCTAATTATCTTGGTGTGGTTGATCCTTCTGATCCCTGACTAGCTGATGCGGTGGTGGCCCACCACCTCCCTAATCATGGTCTTCATCCCCTTAGCCCCATCCTACTCCCTTGCCTCTGGCTTTGCATAGAGCAGATGGTGTCCCTAGAACTATAAGTCTAAGCAGCAGCTGAAATCAATCTCTATAGGCCTACGTAGTCCCTAGATCTGCCTATCCTTGGTCATATCACCATGCCTTGGCCACCAGCTGCATGAAACTCTAAACTACCTCGTGGGCAGGTATATACCCACCCTAGGAGCTCTGGCTCGTAGTCTGTGTGAAAATGGCCATGTATTGATCATCTAACCTATCATGTGGCTCGCTGAACTATCTCTGAACCCTACCTGGTAGGTACATATTGAGCATCGTATGCTCCCTATCTTACATCAGTTTGTCCTGGCAGGTGAAGAAAATTTTTTGCACATCATCAAACCATGTGGGCCATCCAAGGTATGGCCACCATGTGAACACTCGCATATCATCAAGGACCCTCCTCCAATGAGGAATCCCATGTTGTCCTGTATGTGTAAAAGAGACACCTCCTCTGTATCGCTAGAAAATTGGATCATCTGGCTCCATCATAACTAGAGTAAATCTCGAACAAATCATAGGGATGTGCACCCAAGCCTAGATATGTAGGAGGGTGACACCAACCCCAAGTGCTCTATCATCCAAGTATGAAAACTCATGAAGATCCTTATAAAATGAAGCTAGAAGAACTGCCCCCCACATAAATAGTGTTCATCGCCAAATCATGTGCTCCCAAGTGAGCTCCCATCTAGGACTAAAGTATCAGCCCCACTGATCTTGTGTGACGAGACCTGATATGATGGCTCCAATGACTAAGAGATAGGATGATATGGCAGGCCTGTGATGCTCTAGCTTGATTTGGACCTCGCTAAATATAATCTCATTGGTGCCCATAATGTCATAGTAGGCCTCCCTCTAAGCATCCACATCGTAAATAACATGCTCTCTGAAGATGGGTAATCTAAGAATTTTCCACACATCCTCTAGTGTGACAATGGCCTCGCCTAGCAGAAGGTGGAAAGAGGATGTCTCGTTGTGCCATCTCTCAGTAAGTTTTGTCATCATGCCCAAGTGTGTCTGCACGGGTGATGCATAAGCAATGTGCCAAAGTCCCATCTATCCTAGGTACTCCTGTTGTCGATCATACAGATCATCCAAAAGGTTAAAAAGCTCTCAAGACCTGTGCTCACATGAATAGATCTCTCTCGCCTCCTCCTACATTAGGAAATTCACCATGTTAAAATTCATCAAAAAGAAATCTTGATCTTGGTTTGTCTCGACATCCCAAAACAACCTCAGTGTTGCTTTCTGTGTAGGTAGTGTAGTTTGCAAACTCTAAACTATGCCACTAGAGGCTTTAAACTCCCAAGTCTCACTGCAGCATCATAGTTTGAGATAGTGATTTAGTTTAAGAGAAAACCCTAAGCATAAAGAGCACCATGACAATGCACTTTGTGAAGGCACCTCAGTTTGGAATTTGAACCCAAACTCCAAATTGCACTGTCACGTCGCTACTCAGGATGGCATCATAGTTTGATGTTGAGCGACACTGTTTAAAATTTGTAGTGGTGAAATTTGGGACCGCTCCTAAAAGCTAAGATTTTGAACGCATTAAATGAGCATGAAAATCAAAAAACAAGCTCAAGTAAAGTTGACTCACTGGTGGTCTAGTGTTGGGAAGCCTTTGGTCTGTCTATACTCTATCAGAAATGTGCATGGGAAGCTATCATTGCACCATCTCGCAAAGGTGTCAGATCTCAAAGTTGTAAAATCTCTTAAGGCTGAATGTGAAAATGAATTGGAAGTGGCCCCTCGAGGCCTATTAAGCTTGAAAATTAGGGGTTTTAACCCCGTTTAGTTATCTTGTCAAGGTTTTGGTCCCCCAATCCTATTTTTGCCCAATCGAAGGCCATTTTGTGCAGTTTTTTGCATTTTATCTCTTTTTTTTGGGCATCCTAGAGGCTTTCTAGACCTATCGGGTAGCTTTTTCTCTTTTTTTACAAAATGACCCAAAAAATTGAATTTTATGTCTGATCTCTCGAGGGGGTAGTGTAGCAGCATGTTTTGTCCGCTCGGGCAGCATCAGGGCATTTCGAAAATAGAAAAAAAATTGGCTTTTGATTGAGGCAACTTATTCTTTGAACCAATGTAACAAGTACTTTTCTTCAAAGAGGGGGAAAATGTAGACACGTAAAATGCACTCATTGACATTACAGATCTGATCCCGATTACTAACACCATTTCATCTTAAATCATCCCTCTATCTAACAATTTAATTCAATACCCTTATTTGATTAAATCTCTAAAGTCATCTTATTAAATTAAAAAAATTAAAACCTTATTTGATTTAATCTAAAATCATTCCCTTTAATTTTTTTATTTTTTTTAGACTGCAGGAATCGGGTAGCACGACCCCCTATAAACTGCAGGTGCGCCTGGTAAACTTTTTAACGTGACCGGCGGCGCTGGTGCGACACGCCCTCCGGTACCACGAGGGTGGGGGAGACTAGAACTTTTGACCAACCTCCTGCTACAGGAAAGATTTAGCCAACCAAGCTAGGGCCCCAACCCCATTCCCTTTAATTAAATAAATAAAAAATATTTATTTAATTAATCTCTAAATCATATTATTCTCATCTTTTGATTTAAATGAACCCATAAATCTAAATCAATTAGTCACATCATCTAATCCCTCATTAAATTAATTAATCCTTGATTAATTTAATTCTAATCCATCAAATCCTCTAGCTTTTCCACTTGCTTATGAAAATCAATTTATCAATTTATTAATCATCTATTTTCTTTCAAAAAGGCATCAATGGTTGGAATATTCCCCAAATTTGAAAAATGCCTCCAAAAGGGTTTGTACATCCAACAAAGCATTTAAAATCTCTTACATTTACTTTTATTGAGCCATGTGATATTAACTTCACCTTTCACCCCATCCTTCAAGCCATCTTTTGAATTTGAATCTCCCTCCTCTTTGCACATTCTTCAAATGTGCTCAAGCTTCTTCCATTCACATCTTGGCAAGTGGCACTTGCCTATTGGATGTTGAATGATCCCACATTCATCCCATTTTTGCATTTCTCCATCTAGTCTTTCTATAAATAAGAGGTTTCTCTCCTCATTTGATCATCAACAATTTGAGCATGTTTACTTTACTCAATTTTGTCTTCAAGCATATCTATTTTCATCAATTTTTATGAAAGTCTTAACTAGTTTATGCAGATTTTTCATCATGGAGCTCAAGTGAATCTTCAACAAAGTGGATCAACCTTCATCACTCATCAAAATTGCATCATAGGAGTTGGGAAAGGGCTAATTTTCACATAAAATTGGCACCAATTCCCCCATGGGATCAAGAGTTTGCTTGTTCTTCATTCTTATTTCCTAACATTGCTAATGGATTTCATGGGGAATCCTAATTCTTACTTGCATTTGATCTAACTATGTGTTTGTTTATTGTGTTTTGCAGGTATTGGGATTGGGGTTCTACACCTCCTTTCCATTTCATTTCATTTCAAGGTTTGATAACCAAAATTGAGTTTGACCAAGTTAAACCCCTTTCTACTAAGAAAACAACATTTTTCCCTTTCTCTAATGTGTGATTTGTAGATCTAGGTTGAAGACACATTGAAGAGAAATACTGGAAAAATTTTGTCAATGTTGTGAAGTTATCCAAGTTGTCATCATGTTTAGGAGATCATTAAAAGGCATCTATTGGGACTGTCAAATTTTGCAAATTTGAAGTGCCCATTTTGAAAATTTTGCTTTTGCACACTCAGAAGTGCACCTAAAGAATTTGTTTAAGTGGCCTACTTTGGACGGTCATATTTCAAAACTAGTTGATTTTCAAGCCAAACCCATTTTTGGACACATTCATGTGACATATGTGAGTGTGCATGTCAATTTTTAGGTTATAACAATGATTTTTGACATGGTTTTGAAAAGTGAAGTTGGAGGGTTTTGGCACTTTTCTATTGTTTGCACACTTTCAGTTATGCAAAGTTGGCCTCCTGTTTGAGCTTGTATTTTGCAATTGGTTTATTGGCAAGTCAAAAAAATTATTTCTCTTCATTCCCCATACATCAAAGTGCTCCCATGTTAAGTTTCAGAGCTTCATGATCTGATTTGCTATTTTTACCAGGCTAGAAGCAGACACAATTTGTTTAGTTTTGCACCCACATTTTCTGAAACTTTTCAAGGTCAACTTTGGTCCTCGATATCTCGTGATGGTTAATGATGCAAGAAAATACCTCTTGCACACATGTTCCATGTACCTATATTAACTTATTTTTCCAATGTTAGCCTCTTAGAAGTTGATTTGATATTTTTTCAAAATGGTGATTGGGTGAGTATTAATTGATCTTGAATAGGTACAATTGCAAAAATGCCTAAGTGAGAAATTTTTTGAATTAATATATTTCACCTCGGGACCCCTTTTTTCAAACCGTCTTTTGCACTCCATTCTTGGGTCAAATTTCTACACACCTGTTTAATTTTGCACCTCCAGGATAAGTTTTCGTGGGTTATTTAATTGCTTTCTTATCGCGACAGGGCCAAAAAAGGTGTTCTAGAAAGTTTCAAATTTCACGATTCAAATGACAACCCATTTCTTGTTTTATTCTAAAACCTCTATAACTCCATTTTCATCAAGAACATATTTCATTTGTTAAATTATAATTTTAATGTATTTTTGTTGTGACAAACACGTCTCGAGGGCTCGTTTACAAAGGAGGTACCTGAATTTTATGGGGTGGGAAAAATTTGAGCAAATGGGTTTTCTCTAAATAATTCATGATTCCCCTACACAAAGTTTTGTAGCTCCAGGTGTTTTGGTTTGCTCACAATGAATTTCCTCTAATTGGATGACAACCAAAATTAAAATTGCTACATTTCCTAAAGTTGTAAAACATAATATTTCAAATATTTCAAATCTTTTAAATATTATCCAAAGTAAAAATGCACATGAAAAGGGGAACTTTTAGGATAAAGTTTAATTTTAATAACTTTATAAAGTTCAACTTTAATTTTTGCTTTCCCCGCTTAATTGCGACAGTGAAAGCTTAGGCACAGGAAGCTTGTGGGGTATGCGAGAAGGCTTCAATGGCTCATGGTGGGCCCATAAGATGCTTTAAATCCTTTTGGTAAATATTAAAAGGAATTCATTTATTTTAAATGGCCGAATAGATATTAAAAAATGAGTTGCACTGGTAAAATGTTTTGGCTCAAGGTGATTTTCTGTGGATAAATATTTTAAATGAAGTAATTAAAATATTTTAAATGGCATGTGAAGTGGATGCACAGGAATATTTAAAAGGAGATTGCTCAGTATTAAAGTGTATCTGTAGGGTAAGTGCACCAAGATGGTTCCCAAAAAAAGGGCTTAAGTGGCCACTTTTTTTTTGAAATTAGGAAATACTGACTTTGGACATGAAATTGAGGATAGTTACACTCAAAATTTTGAGATGGAACAAAAACAAGGATCGAAGTGCTCCAAGTCTACTTTCTAAACTACTAGTTTATTTTGAAAATGGTTGATATTAAGGGGTTCAAAAGAGGGACGTACAGAAATTGGTGCTATTTTTGTCAGAAAAAACATAACATAGCAACTCTTGTACGACCCGAGCACAGTGAACCTTTTTGTAGCATTTTTAAAATCGCTATCATCAAAAGTTAGCTAACATTATCTAGTTGATGCATGATTTTTTTTGATAATTTTTTAATGAATATTTTATTTTTTACTAATTTTTTCTAAGTTGGCACTTCCTGAAAAGCAAAATTTTGGATGTGCTCCCCCAATTTTTTATTTTTTTTTTTAAGGTAATTGATTTTAAAATTATTATTATTATTATTATTATTATTATTATTATTATTATTATTATTATTTTTAATTTGTAGAATGGAGTCTAGTTTCTAAAAGTGTAATTTATTTGAAATTTGATGAGATGAACTTAAAATGAAAAAACACTGAAGGCGGGGCCTAAGCCAGGTGTGGCTTCTGCAGTAATTCTGTTGCAGCTCTGCTGGTCACGAGTTCTAATCCCCCCCGTCCCGTGGTACCGGAGGGCGTGTCGCGCCAGTGCCGCCGGTCACGTTAAAATTTTTACCACGCGCACTGCAGTTTATAGGGGGTCGTGCTACCCGATTCCTGCAGTCTTAAAAAAAATAAAAATGAAAAAACACCAAACACTACTTTTTTGGCTAAAAAAGACATACAAACAAAAGAAATTATGGATGAAAGGTTTAACATTGTTAAAAAGTGAAAAAAATTACATCGTTGGATAGCTCAGAGAGAACCTAACATTTCCCATGTGTTCAATTTTGTTGATATTGAGCCAGATGCAATCCTGACAGTGAGCATGAACCCGATTATGTGAAAAAATAGTAGAATTTGCAAAAACACATCTCTGGTCATAAGGAATTCCCTCCAAGCCTTTGGGTTTGTATTCCAAGGAAAATACCAATGCTAAGGCTCAACGATTCCCAAATAAAAATATAATGTGAGTGCGTTATAATGTGCTCGCATTATGTCTTTTAGATTTTTTGCTTATTCAGGATACATGTCAAGCAAGACATAATGCGTGTGTGTTATAATGTGCTCACATTATGCCTTTGTTAATGTTAAATGCCACTCTATTGAATGTTTGTTGATATATTTGTATGTTTGTATGTACATGCATGTTGGTGTCTCATGTATGAATGTATTCATATATCCTTGTATGTATGTATGTATGTATGTATGTATGTATGTAAGTATGCCTATATGTATTAGTGCATGTATATTGTATGGATGTAGGATT
>VDFB02264723.1:0-42251 GCA_007258455.2 Sequoia sempervirens | reverse complement strand
TCTTAAAATTATCTTCCACTTTCTAAGGGGGCATGCAAATCACTTTTGAAGTTGAGTGTAAAAAATAGAGTAGCATGTAAAGAAAAAGAATGAACAGTAATAAAGTGAAAAGTGGCTCTTCTATCAACTATGTAGAGTACAATGAAAGGAGTCCAAGGATGGTAGGGGTTTAACATTTACAATGCAGTGGAACCTGAGTCATTGGGTTCACTAACATATTTGAATAAATTCACAAGTCTCGAAATCTTCAGGGCATAGTAGTTAAGTTTGATATACTAATTAACAGAAAAAATATATTTGGCACATAATATGGTCTATACCAATTCTTCGTGTATAGGACAATTGATGAATCAACATTTGCATGTATTCTATTTGACCCTCTAATTTCCTTATCATTGCTGACAACTACCAATGATAAAAGCCAAAGTATTATATGCCTGAAAGCTCTTCATTTATCCACAATATCCACATGCTATGAGCTCTAATACAAATATTTTTCATAGTTCTTCTTAGTTTATTCAATTTGGTGTTATTATTTTTTATCCTTTGATTTGGGCTTCAAACCATTACTCATTGTGTTGTCTTCCTATTTGTACAGAAGGGTAATCAAAATCAGTACTGGAATATCTCAAAGTTGAATATCCTTTCCCTCAAACTAAAGCTTTGTTCTCGACAAACCAGAGCTGAGATGAGCCAAGAACTAGTGGAAGGGAAGTTGAATGAAAACAAAGAGCAACTAAAAGCCTTCCTAAAAAAAAGTGCCCTTTCCACTATAACTATCGGTTCTAGTGTCTCCTTGTTCATTTTTTCTAGCATCTCTTCATTTTTCATTTCTTGATAGAAACTTCTAAAAGATGTGCAATATGTTCTTCAATATCAACAATCAATGTTGAGATAAAATGGAAGCATTTCTCTTGCAAATAAGGTGCTAAATCATTTATCCTTGAAGGAGATTTATGTGCATGAAGAAAACTTAGGAGGTCTTCCAGAATATTCTTGGACCCCTCATCTATGGTATCTTTTATTTGACTAACCTCAGTTCCAAAACAAGCGTTAAGGCAACCAAACCAATCTTCATCATTTTTCATCATAAATCTAAAACTCAACCTAGGTAAATTGACACTTTTTAGGTCCCCTCTCTTGACAAGCCAACCCTCACTAGTAGTTAATTTTTGCAAATGGTTTTCAACATCCTTGTAACTTTCCAGAGATGTAACTATGGCTTCAAGGCATTTACCAACCTTAACTCTCTCATGCAAATCTACAAATCCATCAACTATTATTTGTTTCATCCTACTAACAAACAAGCTTTCAAAAAGTTCATCCCAAAGACTCTTTGAGTGCTTCAAAACAATCTCACACACACATTTCCATGGAAACTCAACATTTGAACCAAAAACAATTTTTAGCCACTCCAAGCTCCCTTCAAATGCATCTAGACTGTCCAATGTTTCTCTAATCAATGTCTCATTCTCTACAAGTTCCTTTCCACTTTTCACAAGATCAAGCAAATACTTTCCTCCAAGCCTATATGCAGAGAGAATATCATATGCACATGTCTTAATTCGCACTAAGCAAGACTCTGATATAAATTCACTCAAAAAAATCATCATGGTAGCTTGTAGCTTCTCTCTGTGAGATTCCACAACTACACCTCATTGTCTAGGTTTGGAATCCCACCAAACAGTTGTGATCCAGGTGGCACTACCAACACAGTCTTATAAAAAAAGAGGCAAATCATTTAGAACCTCCAAGAAGAGTTCCCTAGCCTTACATAGCATTACCTGTATGAATCTTACCACACTACAGAAAATAGAACTGACTACCCCCCCTTATCGGTCTATCGGTCAGACGTGTCTTTTGGTTCTAATGATGCATTCCAACAACAGGCATGAACTCTACCAACGAAATCCCCATCGGACCATTGCAGGAATAGGATACCTTGTCTTGTCGATAGAAGATCCTCACATCAATGAAAAAATAGAACCATCGACACATCGCTAGAACCAAAAGACACGTTCGGTCGATAGATCGATAAGGTAGTCCTTTTCAAATAAGTTTGTTCTACTATCACAGACCAAACAAGCATTAGAATTAGAGACTAACAAGAACCACCAAGAAACTTTTCGTTGATGCATCATCTAATGGAAGAAGGATTTTTTTGGCCCAATGGATCCTGACCAAATCAGTTTAAACCCAGTAGAGCAAATCTCAATTGGGTCAGATAAGCCCCGCCAAGAGTTCACTTTACAAAACCAATCCTTAGCAAAAGAGAGCACTGGATAAATGCACCTAGAAGAGCTCCCCAATAATATACAGCCTCCATGGCACCGAATCATGTATCATCCTAGACAAGAATTTCTACACCACAAATGATTTGTTGACAGAATTTTGAATCAACGAATATGTTCTTTTATATTCAATAGTCAAGAAGAATGTTATATTAACTATGGATTTCACCTATTATAATTGTTCTTAGTTGTTGCACTACTATTTCCAATTGCTATGCAACTGTTCTTAGTTGCATTATTTCTTTGTACTGTTTGATGAACCCTTGGTGTGTGAAGTCTTCTAGCCATTTCTGTCAGAATGAAGCAGATGGAGTTCAGGGGTTTTGTTTCAAATGATATGGAAAATTTTGTTTGGAACCAAATAGAGTTGAATGGGTGTTTCAAACTCAATCTAATCTTGTTTAAAACAACCCAACATGAAGCCAAGTGTACTTAGAAGATTGGGATTGCTTTTCTGATCATCATGATTTTGTTTAGAGCCAGGAAATTGAAGCAAAATGGTGATAAAGAACAACAGGGCATGGGCAAAAATGTGTGAGGCTATTTTGGGAAAAATGTGCCTTAAACATTAGAGATCTTCAAATTTGGGAAAATATTTTGAGAGGTTCCTTGCAAAATTCATTTTGTGCACATTCTACAATCAATCATTTCATTCCATGAGATGACATCTCTTTGAGGCATTCTATCAAAAAATTCAGGTGTTTTTTCTATAATTCCACATCTTGTATATATGTCTACGAGAGCATATCCAACTATAACATCCAAGTACCTTTTTAATTCCTCTTTCATCAATCTCTTTACTATTTTAACCTCGTACAAATGTTTCAGAGAAGAACATAAGTTGCAGCATTTTTAGGATCCAACTAAAAATATGAATTGTTGATCAACCATGCACACCTAATGATCAACTATATATGTAAATTGTAATGCAATAAGGGTTACTAACGTGTGAAGGATGTGCATCCCTCATCCACTAAACCTACATGACTACATGCACTTAGAACCCAACCAAAGCTTACAATATTAGGATGTGTTCCAAAGTGCTTCATTAATTCAAATATTTTGAGAGCTTCCTTGCAAAATCCATTTTGTGCACATTCTGCAATCAATCATTTCATTCCATGAGATGACATCTCTTTGAGGTATTCTATCAAACAATTCAGGTGTTTTGTCTGCGATTCCACATCTTGCATATATTGTCTACTTAAGCTAGTTTTTCCTATAGTTGTTGTTATTTGGTGTTTTCAATGTTGTAGAGTCAGATTTTCCTATATGCCTGAATGTCTTTTTTCGTAAAATCAAGTTTATATGGTTTGGGGTTTCAAGGTGGGTTTTTACTTGACCATAGAAAACCTTTGTGGTTGGGACAGAGGTATACACCCCTCTTGTTGATTACACCTTATCATCTGCTAGAGACCTCTAGGTGACTCCTGGCAATGGTACTATGATGGATTGAGGGGGAAAATAGTAACAGAGGTGGTTGTGATAGTAAAGTGGAGATTGGTATGTACACTATTTAAGTCTTGTAAGATTCTAACCTGGAATCTAGAGGCACAAATTACACAAACCCTAGTTTGAGCCTTCATAAAAGAGTTTGCAATACAATACATAAATGTAAAAATGTATTTGATTTTGACTTGTATATCTAAATAGCTCTATTTATTCTTGAATTAAACATTTAAAAACTGGTGTAGGAGCACCAAGGTATTTTTGAAATGTTGATTCATGGAGGTCTTAGGTT
Organism: Sequoia sempervirens; assembly: GCA_007258455.2. NCBI lineage: Eukaryota > Viridiplantae > Streptophyta > Pinopsida > Cupressales > Cupressaceae > Sequoia > Sequoia sempervirens. Next base: position 38,219 of record VDFB02264723.1, on the reverse strand, counting down.
AGTTTGAGTTTTGAGTCTAGAAGTCATTAATAAGGTCATGATTGACCAATTCATATTGTAAGTGTGTGCAGGAATAATGAAGAGTGTTGGAGGCAATGGCAGAGCTGTGAGAGGTTGGTAATGTCATTTTTCAATAAACCATACCCCAAGGTAGTGTAAAGTGATGGTTTTTAGTTACAGAGGTTAGATGAGAGTTTTCCCATCTAAAAATTGTTGTTTAGGGCACTATGTTGACTGGTAAGAAGATCTGAGTGGTTGCTTGGAGTTGGAGGAAAGAATTTGAGGTAACTCCTTTGAAATAGAGACCTAATTGGACTATTAGGACAACATTGTTTCTAGGTTTTGCGTAAGATGGTCCAAAGTGAACCATGATTTTTTTGAAGGTAAGTTATAGTTTTCCTTAAAGGGTGTCTAAAAGAGTAGATAGATTGATTTTTGAGTGGTTCATTGTGAGATAAAGTCAAAAATTTGGGTCTGCAAACCTACTAGATGAGTTGAAGAGTTTTTGCAAAGGAGTGATTTGGAAGAGTTTTGTGAATCAATTGATTGTTTGAATCAGCTTGTTTTGTGATTATTTGTTCAAAGCTAAATTGCTTTGCATCAAAAACTTTCCATCATATTGAAGCTTGATGGGAAGAAGGGTCCATTGAGAGAACTCAAGGCATGTTACTTGCTAGGAGGAGAGAGGTTGTGGAGTACTTGTTGGCTTGAACGAGTGACGAAGCTCACCTTCCTTGTATTGAAGAGGATGTACCGAGTATGTATTTCCTTAGTCAAGATTAAATTATAACTGATGGTTTTGTGATGAGATGGTGTTGATGAAAAATCATATAACTATGATAGTTGAAATTATTTTGGTGGTCATATGACATTATTTTGTAGAACATTTATAAAGAAAGTATAGATTAAAGTTTGTTGTGTAGAAGCAGTGAGTAGGCTACAATCCTCCGTTTGCCTCAAATCTTGATTTGGGTGATGAGGACAGAGGTATAATGCCTTTTGTTACCTCACACTTGTTCCTTTTGTTACCTCACTTGTTCCAATCATGTAATCACCTTGATTATTGTTACCTCACCCATGTTCCAGTCATGTATTTACCTTGATGACTGATTGACTTGTTTTTAGAGCATATAGCTTACAAGAAAAATGAAGGCCCTTTGACCTTATAGATCATTTGTGATAATTTAATTACATCAACAAAAAACCATGGAAGGATTTAAGTACTTAGGTTTTTGTTGAAGATATCACTGTACTATTTGAAGTATTTGGTTTGTAACTATTTTAAGCCAGATGTTATGCTTTTGGCCTTGAGATTTAGTGGAACTCTCAAAACTTACATTTTTTGGTCCTAACAACAAACTTTTAGTATGATATGGTTAAGATGGTTTGATTGAGAACAACAAAGGATAAGCCTCAATCTTTTATGTCATTTAAAGATTGGAATAAAGATTATTAGGCAGGACAACTTAAGACCTTATATTTGCACCAATTATATATCAGCTAGAGACCTGACCTATACCTCATGTAACTCTTCATGACTGTAAATATGATCTTCAAATTAGAAATATATATATTCTATGCAAGATTTATTTGTTTAGTAGATACTTAGGGAATGTGTAAACATGATAGTGAATACCTTGAACTAGTTAGCTTTATCTACTAGTTACTTTTGATCAACTAAGGACATTTATATTTCAATTTTAAATAAAATTTTAATATTGAGCTTCAAAATTTAGACAATTGTCACTTGCACTGAACATAAATAGAGGTGCCCTTTTAACACATTTCTTTGATTATGCTTTCATCTCCTTTCACATTTGAGTATACTAACTTATTTTGAAAAACAAATTGATTTCAGTGTTCTATCCCATGGCTCTATTCTTGTTTTTGTGTTGAACAAAAATCAAACACTAAGCTTTAGTGTCATGTTGGATTTTCAGAAAGATACAATGTGATAATATCTTCTTTAGAGTCTTCATTCTATTCTATCTTTGCAACTCTATTATTTCCAAATTTATTTTTACATACTAATAGTGACCATGAAAAAATTATTACAGGAGTGGGAGGTTATTCTTACCTATATGAGCCACTTTGGTGGGCAGGCATGATTACCAGTAAGTGCTTATTACTTATTAAATTAGGTTTAGGTGACAACTAGAGAATATTAATGTTTGACAATTGACATAGATTACTTGCATTCAAACTGTTAACTTCCTTATTTACAATTTTTTTTGAGATTATAATTGTATCGCTGGAGATTTTATATATTCATTGTTTTCAAAATTTACAATTTATCTATAGTGACTTCACTACCAATCCTTAACTACTATTTTAGAATCAAAATTTTCACTCAAAATTACATTCACCGTTTTTTACGAATAACTACTAACTACCCTGCAAACCAAAAACTCCTTTTCGTTGCCCACAATTTTGTAAAACCCCCAAAAACTAACTACACAGCCAAAAAACTCAAATTCATGGCAAAGGATTATGTTAACTGTAGATTTGTAGACGAGCTACTCGCCATAGTTTCCATAGAGGTCTCGTTCTTCTTCTTCCTCTAAGGTCGCTGCTCCAACTTCTTCAGCCACTCCAACTTCTTCAGACACTCTAACTTCACCAGCCACTCCGCTTCAGCCTTTACCTTCACTATCACCACCTCAACCTCTATTAATTCCAAAATCAATTTCAAATCCTCCCACCCACGTGTTACTCCCTCTCTCCATCTAACTTTACATTTTCCTTCTGGCCATTTCACAAAGGGTACACATTTCTCTATTTCTTCATCCTCTTCACTTTTAATTCCCTCACTGATATCCATCTCAACTCCCAGAATTGCCCATTTCAACAGTGATTCCATGTCCTCTAGATAATCCTTATGCACCAGTGCTTTCATCATCTTTTTCACAACTTCAATCGGCTCTCCCAAATCTAAGCCTCAAGCCATTATCAGTAAATAAATGTCCAAATTAGTTATGTACATGTGCTTGAGGTCATTGAATCCTCTTCCCAGAATTAGTTGTACTGATTGCACTAATCGTTCATCATTGTACAGGAAACACCCCATCAATCTCTTTTTTTATGGTTCTCCATAAAAGTGTGAGAGTTGTTTCTTTGTTTTAAGCATGAAACCAGCCTCCATCACCTCTGCAGCGATAAAGCCACCACCTCCTGTACATCATTTTCACACCTATTGTTCACCACATTAGATGAGCATCAAGAAAGTAATGCCTCAAGAATTTAATAACTTCATTCACATTACTTTCCATAAATGCTCGATGCACGTCGATCATTGTCGCAACCTGACTCCACATGTAAGGCCCCACCATGCATGTGATTAGTAAAGTTGTAATCTATTTTATGTGTTCCTAAATTGATGGTAAGATGTATTGTGGATGACAAATAGTGTGATTATTTGATAACATTCTTGCTTTCATTCTAACATTTTACTTATGCTACCACGAAGGATTTAGGAAAATTAAATTGTGAATATGAGTTTAAATTGTAAATGAAATGGTTGCAAAATTAAACCTTATTCTAGTTATCAGATTAATGTGATATATGATTGTTTCTTATGGTTTCGTTGGTAATGTGCAGGAAAGGAAGAGTCAGTACAAGAAGGGAAGACCATTGAGTAGATCAAAAGACATCTTCTTATGGTCATGAATTTGACCCCCTTTTAAGGCTTAGAAGGAAATAAAGTTAACAAGTTGATATAAAAGGGATGATTTATATTTTGGGTTGAGAGGGTATTTATTTGTGTGCCAAGTGAGTTGTAAGTTGGGGGATAAGGTTTAGAAACCATTATCCAAGTTGAAATTCGGATAGGTCCTTAAATGGGTCTTTAAAGAGGGTTGTTGGTCAATTTCCTTGGTTGAGATGCAAAAATAAACTCTCTAGGGTCTATACGATAGTGGTAGGGGTCAAGTAGGCATACAATAGTGCCCCTAGGACATGATTTGACCCTTGAAAAGTCATCATTATGGAGAGTGACGATTTTTGAAGAGAGGATAGGATGGAAGGATGGAGGGGTTGTCCAAGTGCATGTTTCTTCTTTAATAAGAAAAGACTCTCATTGATGGGGGTAGGTACACTTCACATCTCCCCACCCAAAAAGTTGCAAGTTGAAACTCCTATATATTTTGGAGAGGAAGTATGAGTGGGGGTGTTACCCACTTCTCCTTTTGGAGAACTCTAGTGAAGAGGGTAGAAGGGATGAGAAGAGGAGAGAAGTGATCCCTATTTGGAGATAGTAATGAAGGTAGCTTGGCTTGGAGGCGTACTCTCGTTGACACTGGTTCGGCTCTCAACGTTTGTGGTATTGACCTATTACCTAAAATTAAAGTTGAATCATCTTCTTTAGCAGCTTCTTCCTTGTATATTCATAGGTTTGATAACGATGGCCACCAAGCTCTAGGTACAATAATACTATCTCTGTAGCTAGGTCCCATTACATTACCTACATTGGTTTATGTGATGCCTAGCCCGTTACCGTACAATGTTCTCTTGGGGAGACTCTGGATTCATGCTATGGTTGTTGTGACCTCTAATTTACACCATTCTTTAAAGTTTGTCACAAATAATTGGGTGGTTACGGTTAAAGCGGATCCAAAAGCTATTCAACTTTGTGAGCTAGTGGTTGTTGATCGTGCTTTAGTCGTATCCACTCTCAAGAATTGTATTTTTTCCTTAACCGTTGATGCTATGGCATGTTCTTCATCGATACCCTTTGTGGAAGTCATTCTTGGAGTGAGTGTCATCATAGATGAACCACCTAAAGCAAAGGACCCTAAGTCTCCCCCATCTTCCCCTTCTTCCTCTCAATCAAATGCTTTCCTTGGTGATGATTGGGGCTCCTTGGAATTCTCAGAATTCTTTATTGTGGAATACAAGGCGACCCCCTCTTGCAAAGAATTTCCAGTTACTTCTGACACAAAGATGGATGATACTCCCCCTGAGGAAGAGAAGTGTGACCCTATTCAGGAGACCACTCCTTCCTCTACTAAGGAGAGTAGTCTCACTCCTATGAAGGAGGTTAACATTTTTGGACCTAGTAAAGAAGGTGGGAGTGCTCCCGTAGAGACATTCAACATCCATTGGTGGGATGAAACACTCTACATAGAGCCGCCACCTCCTAAAGTTTTGCAAACTCATTATGGGCTTGGATATGAACTCACCTCTTGATATGGCTATGGGTAGAGAGGCCTAGACCGTATTGAACTGGGAATCCAAGTCCCTATCTAGTTTAAGCCACAAAAGCACTATCTGGGTTTGGGATGCTCTATTGAACTGTCTAAGCAAAAACCTTGGTGGAATGTTAACATGATTTCCGCCAAGCCATTGAGCTTGGACTATCCTGAATTGATAGAGGAGAGGGAGCAGGCTGAGAAAATCCCTTTAGATGTCTTCTCTTCGAACAAAGCACTAGAGGAATTCCTATGTTCCTATTCCCCATTTCCTTCTTTTCATCACAAGAGACGCTTCCCATATCTCCTGCATAAACAAGCATACTTTGGAGAATCCATCTTGAGTATTGGTTAGGAAGACCCTCTATCTAACATTAGTAATGACGTTCTGATATCTCATCATGAAGATCATAGTTCTCTCCTTAAAGGAGATACTACTGAAGTCTCTATGGATCTTAAGTCCTCAGAAAAAGTAATTAAGATTGGGAAGTGTCTTTCTTCAAAGGAAGCGGGCGAACATTCCAATCTCTTGCACTCTTATCATGATATTTTCGCTTGGACATACAAGGATATGCCCAGTAATGATGAGTCTATAGTGGTTCACAATATCGTCCTATGTCTTGACGCCAAGCCAATTAAGCAAAAAATCTGAAAGATCAATCCCAGGGTGGTGTTGATGGTCAAAACTGAGATAGAAAAGCTATTGAAAGAGAGCTTTATCCGTCTGATTGACTACTCCCCTTGGATCTCAAATATAGTCACTGTTAGTAAGCCTGATGGTTGTATTTGTATATGTATTGACTTTCGAGATCTTAATAAGGCCTCTCTTAAGGATGATTTTTTGTTGCCTAATATAGATATGATTGTGGATTCGATTGCAATCCATGCATTGTTATCTTTTATGGATGGCTTCTCAGGTTACAATCATATTTGTATCAACCTGGAGGATTAGTACAAGACAGCCTTCACTACCCCTTGGGGTACTTTATGTTATGTAGTCATGCCCTTTGGGTTGAACAACGCGAGAGCGACTTACCAACAAGCGATGACCTTGATATTTCATGATTTTATCCATAAGATCTTAGAAGACTATGTTGACGACATCTTGGAAAAATTGATAACTCATCAAGATCATGTGAAGAACCTTCATCTTATCTTTGAAAGGCTTTGACTCTATAAGATGAGACTCAATCCCCATAAGTGCATCTTTGGTGTGGATGCTGGCAAGCTTTTGGGGTTCATAGTTTCTCACCGTGGAAATGAGGTTGACACGAATAAAATTGATGTCATTGTTAACATACCTCCAACAAGGAATATTACTAAGCTACAAAGTTTACAAGGGAAGATTTAGGCGATTCGTAGATTTATATCTCAATTGGCTGATCGTACCCTTCATTTCACCCGTTTATTAAAAAAAGATGTTTGGTTCATGTGGGATGAGAAGTGCCAGAAAGCCTTTGAGTCTATCAAATCCTATTTGGCCAACCCTCCTATATTGATGTCGGCTATGCAGGATAGACCCTTTTTGCTTTACCTTGCTACGTCACCATATGCCTTGGTAGCTTTACTGGCTCAATATGATGACGCGGGGAAAGAGAGAGCGGTCTACTACATCAGTCGTGTTCTAGTCGATTATGAAACTCGTTATTCCTCCATGGAGAAACAATGCCTCGCTCTTGTCTTCGCTACGCAAAAGTTGAGACACTATCTTCTCCATGTCGAAACACATGTCATAGTAAAAATGGATCTCTTAAAGCATATGTTCTCTAGTGCTGACCTTGCTGGGAGATTAGTGAAATGGGTTATGTTGATCTCTGAGTTTGACATAAAGTTCATTACTCCAAATTTGATAAAGGGTCAAGTGGTTGTCAATCAATTGGAAGACGCTCCCTCATCTCGTTCCTTCTCGGGGTTGGATTTTTTCCCTGATGAGAATATTTTTTGTGGTTAATTATGACCTTGAATAGAAAATGTACTTCAACAGATCAAGGAGTCAAACCAGTTATGGGGCGGGTGTGGTCTTAGTATCCCCCGAAGGTAAACCAGTCCCTCTATCCTTTCGATTAGATTTTCCTTGCACCAATAACATCGTTGAGTATGAAGCTCTTATTGTTGGCTTGCATGTTGCGATTGCACTAAGAATCAAACATCTCCATATATTATTGGATTTTGAGCTTGTTGTGAATCAAATTATAGGGACCTATCAAGCTAAGCAAAGCAAGTTGTCCCGGTACCGAGACCTTGCTTCTTCCTTGGTTAATTGTTTCTCCTCTTTCACAATAGATAGTGTCCCTAGGAGGGAGAATAGACATGTTGATGCCATGGCAAGCGCCATTTTCTTGGTACCTTCAAAAGAGGATACGAAAGAATACCACTTCATGGTTCAGGTCCTATGAACCCCTGCGGTTTCTGATCAACCTGAATCCAAATCCTTTATGTGTACTCATGTAGACTCGGGAGAATGGTTCTCTAGTATCTATAATTACTTAAAGACTAGAAACTTTCCCAATGATGCGACAAAAAATGATCGCACTCGTATATGAAAGTTTTCAGCGCATTATGTCATTTTATCTTATGTTCTTTATCAAAAATCCTATAATGGTTTGCTTCTCAAATGTCTCACGAAAGCAAAAATACCTCTTGCCCTTAAGGAAGCCCATTCAGGCTCTGGGGGTGGACATTTTGGTTGTATATCCTTGGCAAGAAGATTGGTACACATGGGGTATTATTGGAAAACAATGGAACAAGATTCCTTCGATTTTGTTAAAAAGTGCCTTCAATGTCAACAACACAATCGTCTTATTCATGCACCTGCCCAAGAATTACAAAATCAAACCTCTCCTTGGTTGTTCACAAAGTGGGGGTTGGATATTATTGGAAAAATATCACCTCCTTCTTCCAAGGGACATACCTTTATTATTACCATTACATATTACTTCACGAAATGGGTTGAAGCTATTCCACTCCGATCCACAAACGCTGAAGCTATCTGTAGTTTTCGTATGAACAACATTATTGCTCATTTTGGATTTCTTGCTACACTTGTTTCTGACAATGGCACACCATTCAAGAACAAGGAAGTAAAGAAGTTCCTAGAGAAATTTCATATCCAACATATATTTTCTACGCCATACTATCCACAATCTAACGGTCAAGCAAAAGCATCTAACAAAACTCTTGAGCTCATTCTTCATAAAACAGTTACTCATTCTTCATAAAATAGTTAATAAGCACGGTAAGGATTGGCTTATTCAATTAATGTACACTTTGTGGGCCTATCGCATGATTGTTTGCACAGCGACGGGAACAACGCCTTACAATCTCGTGTATGGTGCCAAAGAAGCTATCATGCCTTTAGAGTTGGAAATTCCATCTTTACAGGTTTCCCTTAAAGGGTTAATTGATGATGAAACCTACCGATTTAATTGTTTGCATCACCTAGAGATGCTCGATGAGTGTTGATTACAAACCCTCAATCATCTTAAAGCTTATCAACGATCACTATCAAGACAATATAATCAAAGTGTGCTTCCTAGGACCTTTAAACTTGGAGACCTGGTTCTCTATGAAAACCAAAGAAATGTAAATGTGTCGCCTGATCAAAGAAGGAAATTTAGTCCTAATTGGTTAGGCCCTTACATTGTGATCTTTGTGTATGGTTTAGGTTCCTATGGATTATCATCTATAGATGGAACACCTCTAAAAGAACCTATTAATGTGATGCATCTCCATCAATACTATGTGTAATGTCCAACATGTCATATGTATGGTGTTCTCTCTTTAAAATGGCAGTAGCACTACATGTATTGGCATTACTCATTAACACATTGTAATTTTTTTTGTGTTATGGTGTAACCATGTGTGTGTGTATGTGTGTAAACAATATACATATATATGTCTTGCTACGCTATGTATCCATGCATCACATTACGTCTTTTAAGGAAATTAGATCATTATGGTATTTAATTAACATACAACCATGTGTGTTTATTAAATCATATTAGCATCTAATGTAAACATAAATCCATATGAGCATGTAATATTCATAGCATCAACATGCATGAAGATAGAAAGCATACACATCGAAATAAACAATTCCATGATGTCAAAACCGATATGTCCATATATATATGCATGTATGTATCGAATGTCATGTACATGTATCGGGCCACTACTATAAAAATTAGTGGCTATTGAATATATGTCTATACAAAAGATCTACAAATATATATATATATATATATATATATATATGTATCCCTCACTACAAAAATTATGTACAAAATGAACAACCCCTATGGCTGCGGCGTGTGGCTCCCAGAGCCCTTTGGCTTTGGCGGTTGCTGCTATGGTCTGGGGAGAGGTTGCACGGTGGACATGGATCTAGATCAATGCGTGCGTGATGCCGAAAAAGCTATTTGCATCCCTATGATCTCTCCCTATAGGGAGCATATGGTCATATGCGCCTGTCTCAGCTCCTCCTATAGTCGCTAAGCATTTGTCGGGATCACAGTTGTCAACTACTTGTCGAGATCATTGAGGTGGTTCTACAAGGAATCACGCGCTTGCTCAGTGGTGTCATCCCTCGTCACTGCCATGTCTTGCTTGACGAGCACCGTCTGTAGCTCCCTCAACAGTTGATCATGTTTCCCCCAAACAGTAGCAACCTCCACAGTCAGTTGGATGATCTTCGCCCCCTACTCCTCGTAGGCAGTCATCAAGCGGGCTACTGGCTTGAAAATGTGGGCATGATACCCCATAGACACTAGCTGGAAAGCCTCAAGAACCGTCCCCTGGATCGGTATGGCAGGGGCCACCTCTACTATGCATTGAGCCATCAGCCCAGTTCATCCCTTTGCATCCTCTGTGACCACAGACAAAGAAAGAGAAATTAGTATCACATGGCATATGTATATAATCATAAACAAAAAAAATAAAAGTACTAAAACATAAACAACATGCTCTATATACCTGGGTCCCCTGGCTACCATGTCTAGTCAGGGTGAGGATCGACACTGGGACTTGCGCCACCGGTATCAATGGCCGCTACTAGTGATGCCAAGGCCGCTATCATTGTAGCAATAGGTGTTGGTGGTGCCGATGAGATAGGGGTAGCTGCTAGGGGGTCTGACCTCCTCCACCGCCTCAGCCTCTTAGGTGTCGCCTCCTCCTCCTACGACCTCTCCTCCTCGTCGGCCTACTACCCCCCTCTTTGTCTATCCTATGGAGGCCGGGGTGGCAAGTCCCCCTATGGACCAAGATCCCCTCTAGGGGAACCCTCGCCGAACACAGGAAGCAGACGATGCCTATCCCACCACCATGTAAAATATTCAACAACCCCAACATTATCTACCGTCACTATGGGTGGAAAATCGTGGTCAAGCTCATCATCATCAGAAGGGACAAAATCAATGATGGTGGGGTGGGGATGATCCCCAAGTCTCATTGTGCTCCTATAATCCCTAGTATATGTGGGAACATCTGGTGGAATCATCTATACACGACCATGTTGTCGCATGACCCGACTCCAATAGTATGGTACTATAATGTAATCATGGCGACCTACCAAAAAACGGTCCCACTGTAGGTTCCTCAAGTGCCTGCTATCATCCACCCATCTGAAAAATCAATAGGGTCTTCATCTGACCCCATCTGCAATAAGAGTATCGAATTGTAGCTACCAAAACTATAAATCGTTGAATCTCCACTATCATACCAATGGGCCATGGGGACGCGATATGGTCATCGCTAGGGAAAATTGACTAGCCTAGTGCACATGACGTGGGAAAAGGCCCACACTTGCAAAAGTGTGTACGCAGTAAGGCTACAATACTCATAATGGACATACCAACCTAGCTCCTGGTAGACATGCATTAGCATGTTGCGCCCCCAGGAGAAAATTGTCCTAAACTGCACCATCTCTCTGATCGTGTGGATGAGGCCCTCGTGTAGGTGTGAGCCTCACTCATCTATCGTGATCTGAAAAGCAATAGTCACAACCATCACCCAGCGCAGCAATGGTGCAGTGGTCCTCGCCTGGTCATACCAATGCGTGTAGATGTGGCCCATGTCGTCGCCATCATTCGTCTGTCCTGAGCAATAGAGGACTCCCTATGTCTGCTCCCGTGTCGATCGAGTATCATCTAGGGCCACCCGCTATCTGCAGATGGGTAGTCCGAGGATCTGATAGACATCCTCGAGTGTGATAGTCATCTCCTTAGTGGATAACTAGAAAGATGATGTGGTGGCATCCCACCGCTCCATCAATGATGTAAGCATCTTCTCATGATATCGCATCTCTAGCATGGTGAACACATGCAAGTAACCGACCTGCTCCAGGTGTGTGACCTCGTCCTCTGTGAGATGGTCCCTTTTCTCATGAACGAGTTGGAAAGCTCTCCCTCCTGGATGCTCGTGAATCTTCAGATGCTCGTGAATCTTAAAGACTTATGTGTGTCTCACAGATGTCTGCACACCGTGCATGTGTCCCTGTCCACCATGGATGCCTTGACGATGCCAATGCATCCCTGAGACACCAGTGCAGGTTGGAACCTCGATGCACATTCTGGACGGCAGCACACATTTTGGACGCAAGCGCCCAAAATGGACACCTGTGCACCTCACCAAATAAAACATGCTAAAAAATGGCCTAAAATCATGAAAAACAAGGCTTAGAGGCCTACCTGGTTTACCTCGTGACCCTAGATGATGTTGTCGCGTAGCTTCTCCAATCTAGGCACCTCGTACTCCCTCCTACTTGACATTTTGCTGACTTTTCCCTTACAAAATTCAACATTTTGCTCATAGTGAATAGCGAAAATGACCCTTCTAGGGGCCCACCTAAGTATATATAGGACCCCCGGGGCCCATTTTTCCTAGAGTTTGTGGTTCCCCAATCTCTCCTGAATTTACCCCCCCAAGCTAGGGGAAAAATCAAGAGGGGGCATATAGTCACCTCTTGATCATACTTTTCTTCCAAATCAACAACTTTTTCTTGATCATTCTTCTCACCGTTGTAGCTTCTTCTAATTTTTGAGGCTAACCTAAAATTTGAGTTTTGCAGGTTAATGTCTTGAGTTATTTTTCATGACCATTCTATCATTTTTTGTTGAGCTCGGTTGTTGGGGGAACCTTCGGTACCGATTAACTCGACTTCAATGGTCTCAGAGGTCCTTTTTTATTGGCACGCAAATCCATAAAATTCATAGTTCAAGTGAAATTTTTCTTCTCTACTTTAGTGAAGCTGATGTTTTCCAAAATATTGCACCTAGGGGCAATTCCACATTTTTGTATTGTTGCCTAGCATTTATGACACCTTAGAGCATTAATGAAAAAAATCCCATGAGTTGGAATTTTGTGATTTTGACTCCATGCAGACTTGTGATAGAGCAACAGAAGCTTGACAACACATTTCTTGAGAATCTAGGCTTTGGACACCTACGTGGCACGCGGACGTCTGTGTGGCGTACTAGCGTCCTGGCGGTTTCCCAAGTTTGAAACAGGGAATATGGAATCTTGACTCTCTCAACACATGTCCTAGAAGTCAAATTTCAGATGTAATGGCTCTTTTCCACCCTTGCATGCATCAAAAACGCATTCCTTGCTCTCATTTGGGGTTGGAAGTCATTCATTCAAGCTCTCCTAACATTTTGCTCCTTCTTTGAGTTCTCTTCATCCTTGATAGTAGCACTCTCACAAGCGAAGTGATGCCGGATTGAGATCCTTCCAGCAGCAACAACTCTCAAGCAAGCACTCAACGGTGCATCTATGTGCTCCAAAGAAGGTCTAGGCTTGTGGGTAACACTCTCTTTCTCTCTTTTCTTTCCTACTTGTTCATTTACTACTGTGTGGTGCGGGTTCTACTCCTGAAGCGGGTTTTGCTTTCACCACACACTTTGTTTACTTCATTTGTGCTCCTTTTCCAACTTGGATGTCCATGGAGGTGGGAACACCAAAATGGGGGTCTGACTGAGGCAGACTCCTATACAACCCCAACCTTTTCCCCTCGCTCTTCTGTGTGTGGGTTGCAAACCGGAGCTTGGAGTGAAGACCTAAATGTCCAGTAAAAGGTAAGTTTTCTCCAAGTCCCCTTGTGTTTGTTATAGCTTCTTGCTTCTTGTTTGTTTATTTCATTCAATACATCCTATATTTGAGCCCAGAAGTGAAACTTGGTTCCGCCTGCTTGAGATCCTAAGCCCTCTGTTGCTTAGGACACTAGCGCGTCTTTTAGACGATAGCATGTCGCGTTGGCATCCTAAAACCGCGTTGTTGCCTTTTGGTTGAGAGCTCACTCATCTGAGGCAAAAATCTCAAAGTTTCACTCTCTCAGGATCTAAAGTAGTTTTCTCAGAAACATAACTTGGATATACTTCTTTACTGTTCCGTTAATCTACTTATGTTGAGGTGTATAAGGGCAATTCGCTCCCTGGTGATCTCTTGAGAATGAAGAGACCCGTGTGCAAATAATCCCTCTTATATCACAGTAACATATAACATCCACATTACTAAAATTGACACATTACAACCACTAATCACAAGGATTCCTAGACAAGTTTACACTTTACATACTTTGCATATCACAACATCTTGTATTCCAATTTCTTTATTTAACACACAAAAGGGTATAAATTAAATTAAACTAAGCAAGGTGGAAGACTCAACCAATGCTAACCCCAAAACACTACTTGCAGTCAAACAAGAGATTCAACATCAAATTTCACATAGATTTTTTATAAGCAAGATCAATATGACAACAAACTCATTAAAAATCAACAAAGATAGACAACTAAAAGGTTAGACCTCACCAAGGAAGTTTTCTATCTAGCTTGTGGAAAAAATCCCTCCAAGCACTCTCTTTCATTGCTCCTCCTTCAAAAATATGGCAAGAACTCCAAATGAAGAATGAAAACCCAACAAGAACTCAAGAATAATCCCTAAAAGGAATTAGCCCAAAGACAAGAACAAACTGAAAAGCAGAAGAGAGAGAAAACCCCCTTCTCCTCACAAATAGAAAGAATAAATTGAAGGGGAAAAGGCAACCTCCTTTTCAACTTCCCAACAACCCTTTCAACTCCAGTTTTCATCACTTTTCATAAGTGAGTAATTAGAGTGGTTTTAATACTTTATTAAAGGGGTTTTACTCAACCAAAAAGTGTGTCAGTATTACTCATGATTAATAATAATTAAAACAAATAACATATGAATTTAAAAAAATTCAAGAATAATAATCAACTAGAAATTAGATCCACTAATCTACACAGTAACACTCCCCACTCGTATGATACCTATTATAGAGTCAAGGAAAAATTGAGTGAATACTATTTGTTATCAAAATATCACCATTGATGTCAGTAGAATATTTAACTTATAATGCATACTACTATAAGTAGCATTGCATATCAATAATTGTCTTCATAATCACATCTACTCACAGATATGTAATTACCTAACATAATGTAATCCGCCTAATATAGATAGTAGTATTATCAATAATTGAGCATATTGATCATTGCTTATTTACATAGACAAAGGATAGAACTTATCTGAATATCACAAGAATTCACAACAACTATTAGATAGGATTAATTAAGAATATGAACATCTTCATGGTGTAGCAACAACCATCACTCATGTGTACATAATGAATTTACATCTTAACCAATCATTCATTTCCTTTTACCAAGAAAATGCCAACATTTAATGCATAACATCATAGATATTGGTTCACAACACTCACACCATCAACACGACATTAACAAATCCCACAGTTCAAGGAATGGGATTTATGAGGAGGAGCAATGTCAAATGCCATATCATTGATTTGAAACAACTATCATCATTGTGTAATCATCCTCACAAGTTAAATTCCCCAGCACATCTGCGCCCCCATAAAACCTGCCAGGGATCCCTCTTGGATACAACAATTTACACAATTCACATTGCGACATATATGCCAGTAGTTCAAAGAAGCCTCAACTTAAGAAGATAAAAATAAGATTTCAAAATTTACAACAAAGTCTCAAGAAGTAAAGAAGAAGAAAATAAATAAATAAATCAAGTACAAAGGAAGCATCTCAATCCAAATAAAAACTATTTAAATTAAATTAAGTCCTTGAGGCAAAAAGGACTGCACAAAATTAAATATCCAAAAATATAATACTACTGGCAAAAACAACAAAAGAAAATAAAATACACATTTCACAAAAATTGGCACATTACATGCACTATGTGACTTCGTCAAGCCACTCAAGGGGTGGAGGGGAATGGTGGTTCTCAAACCACATAGCTGGCAAAACATAATGGTCTTGAATTCCACTTATAACAATATGGTGGTCTCAAACCACAAAATAATCATATAGTAACCAAGCATAGTCCCACACAACCCGGAACATGCCAAGCAAATAGCCATATATATATCTGAAGTAGCCTATAAAATAAGTCATCTATACACTGAATCTTACCCAAAAGAACATCATTCACCAACACATATCTTTGTAATCATCCCTATAGTTCTATCATAATCATTGTAAGTCCTATAACTTAAGAAATGATGTAATATATATATATATATATTCACAAGCCTTACATTTTATCATTTTATATTCTTTCAGCAAATATTGGATGACAAGAATTAAACAACTAGATTCTTCTCCCTATGTTTCCAACACTACTCAAGATCATGACTGGTTAAAGAATTACTTGTATGTGAATAGACCAATATTGATACCACACGAACACTACATCTAATACTCATATCTCTGAATATCCAATCGTTGTAACATCTATAGCCCAAGTGGAGCTCATCCAAATTTTGGAACACCAGATCCATCCTCGACCCATGGGATACACTCAAGGAAAAAGGTTTTGCACTATGGACCGACAAATGTGGTCCTCAAAGGGGGAGTACATCCAACTCAATAATCCAATGGAGATCATGATTTCTCACACCTGTCCATTGGCTAGCACAAGGATGCATCAGGAACAATCATAATTTTCTAATGGACGAGGGACTCCCTCAACCCCAAACGAAGGAGGATCTCAGCCCTCAAGCGAGATTGGCTCCTTAGTCATATTTTTCACTATGGACCAACAAATGTGGTCCTCAAAGGGAGAGCAGATCTAGCTCAACGTTCCAAGAGGAAAAAAAATTCTTGACATCTATCCATTGACTAGCATAGGGATGTATCAAGAATCACAATGTTCCCATGCTCCAAAGAACGGGGGACTCCCTCAACCCCAAACAAAGGAGGCTCTAATCCCTCAAGCGAGATCAACTCCTTAGGCACACCCAAACCCCCAGGTAAAAGCACAAAGTTGTGTCACACTTTTGGACAAATAAATAATTTCGAGCAAAACATTTTTGGCCAGAAATGTTTCAGCCGAATAGGTTTCGATCGAAACCACGTGGCTTATACATGGCACATAGGGTTTCGATAGAATATGTTTTGGTCAAATCCAAAAAAAAAAAAATCCCTTTTTTGCTTTCAAATTGGCTTATTTTATTGTGTGGGGTTTCTATAGAAATGGTTTCAACTGAAACCCTTTCTATAGAAACTGTTTCTACTGAAACTGACTATGTGGCATCCTAGTTGGTAGCCAACTCAACTTTTTTCAGAATTTTTTGAAACTTTCAACTTTAGTTAAGTATTTATTTAGTCAGAATGATGTTTTAAAAAAAAAAAAAAATACCCTTTTGTAGAGCTCGAAGTGGTGAATCCGAATATGTAAGTTTTTTACTATTTTGATTAGTTTTAATACATTTTATTTTTAAAATAATGCAAGTAGGTTGTTAAAGTTAAAAAAAAGGTTGATTAGAAATTTTATAAAAAATAGTAAAATATATTAAAAAAAAAATTTAAATATATGGGGCACAAGAGGAGAGAGTCTTCTTCAAAAGGGTATAATTTTTTTTTTGAAAATTATTAAAAAAATAGACAATAGTTGACAGCCCGTGAAAACTATTGAATTCTAACAAGTTTGACTTTAAAACGTTATTACGAGAAAAATATACATCAAAATTTAAATTTTTTTCCATGCACAAGATATTGAAATTACCTATTTGGAGAAAAAAATTAGGGAGAAGTGATTTTTTTTCAATTTATTTCTTGAAAGCCCTAAAGTCACTTTTTTCTGAAATTTTCAACATTCCAAAATCTATTCTTAAATTGATAAAAAAAGTAATGAAAACAATTTTTTTTTTAAATCTGAAAAATTACAAGAATAAACTTTATCAAAAGTTTTACATTTCATTAGTTTACATCATTTTAAAATTCAAAACATAAAGACCACTTTTATGTGGTCGAAGTTCATAAAAAAAATTTTACTGTTGGTCAATTCCTTTATAAAATGTGACACAAGATTGTGCTTTTACCCCCCCATTACACAAACAAGACTCCACACTAAACCAAATCACACAACAAAACATGCAATATCATCACACATAATTTAACACGAGGGTATATGCAAGTAGATCGTCCTAGATGTCCACCACACCCTTATCCCAAGTTGGATATCTAGTATCTCAAAATTGAGTCACAAACATAACATTCACTAGTTTCACACAACACATTATATTGCACTTTAAAAACTTTAGACACACTTATAAGAAAAAAAAACACTTAGCCATTTTGAACATGTAAAGACCACTTAGCATTATCAAAGCATGAACTAGTTTACATTTGAAACAATTACCAACACCCAATTACATCACTATCACATTGGATTTCCAAGAAGAATTCCACAAAATTCTCAATCCCCAACATGACTCTCAAAACAAACATTAGAACAGTAAATAATTTCACCATAGATCAAAACACAATATACCACTAAGGATAAAGTCCTTTCTTACAACATGATTCAACTCATAGTCCCCTTGCACCAAATTTAGGTGGAATTTACATCTAATTTAAAGAATTCAATACAACTTTCATCTATTATGAAAAGACATCAAACGAATGGTGTGGCTCCATTTTTAACTAATAAAATCTATCTATTTACCCATTTTTATTATTACTACTTTTTCCAAGATGGAATTCTCACTCTTCATGCAATCTTGAGATCTTCTCCAACCAACAAAATTATTGAGAAATCTTGTTGTTCTAACATTATCTTTGTGGGTCTTTCTACCATTGAGGAAATTCGTTGTTATTTACATGTGATATTATTTAATTTTCCATTAATGTATGTTTATTTTTATTTTTATTTTTATTTTTTTAATATTTGTTTGTCATAAACACCTTTTTTGACAACTTGGGAGCTTTATCTCTATTTCCTTTATTTTTCCACATATACACACTTAAGGTGTTCATCCCTCTAGACTATAGATTTTACATCAATAACTGTGTTTATCATTTTTTTCTTAGTTTCTAAATACATATAGGCTAAGAGAACACACTTTCAAATTCCATTTTTTTATTATCTTAGTTTCCCATGGAAGTTGAAAGACCAAAACAACGACTTGACCTATAGGAAAGCTCCAATTCATCCACCCCTTTTCTTCTCCCCTTAGATTCCAAGTGCCCAAAATCCCTCAAAAGCATGAAGGTTTACTATTCCTCTTGCTCTCTCTTTGTCATTTCATTTTTTGTTTATAATAATTAATTTATAATGTTTTCTATTCTACTAGTTATTGTTATTTGCTTCTAGTATATCTTTGTGTGCTACACTTGATTATTTTCAACCTTTTGTGAAGCTTATAGACACCTAAAGTTGTTCACACTTGAACGCACTAGAATTTATCCTTAAATCATTAATTAAACAACTATACACCATTTATTTAATTCATCCTTAAATCATCAATTAAGTAAATTATTGGACACTTGATTAAGCCAATTATTTAAGTAACCTTTCCAATCACCCTTAAATAATTAATTAAACAAATACAAACCATTTATTTAATTCATTTATCCTCCATCCCATTTTCCTCTATAGTTCATAAATAATTAAATAAATCCACATTTATTTAATTAAAGTCCAACCTTCATATTTCAATCCTCCAATAATGAAAAACATAAAAAAAATACTTGATTCCTTTACTAAGCCACCTAAAGTATCAACTCTAATTGACTACTACTATTCTAATACAATGGATATAAGATTTCTTCCATATGAACTTCCTTCTTGTAAGGCTCAATAAAAAACATCACTCTTTTCATTGTGGTTGTTATCAACTCTATGGGAATTAATAAAAACCTTAATCAATAATGGTTTTGGATTTAATATTTATAATCTTGAATTTCTAAAATAAATCTACATTTCAATACCTCTCATCTCTCTCTTTGATGCAAGAGCATCTCGGTGCACAAGCAATCTGCACACCAAAGAAATGTGTTTTTCTTTCATTTTCATTTTGGTTGTGTTTTGCTATTTTTTATCTTACATGCATGATTTTAGAGCACTTTTCAGACATTGAACCAACATATTTAAAATAAAATTCTTCTACCTATTGGATAGGTGGCACGAAAGGCTTGATTTTTATGTGTTTAGTGACACATAAATTGGATTTTTCTTCACCAAATTGAAGGAAAAATTCCCACACCCAGGTTGGAAGAGGCCATCTTGTAACTCCTCTTTGAAATTAAAATTGACATCAAATGGAGAGGGAAAAAGAATCTGGATGCTTGGAAGTGGAGGTAGTGGAGTGAGATAGCAAAAGACAATTTTTAGCAAATAATTTGAATTTTCCTACTAGGCAATGAAGAGGTGGGCAAGAAGGATGAATCCAATGCCCAAAAAAGAAAAAAAAAAGAGTGGAATTGATTATGGAGGTTTTTGAATATATTAGCAACATTTAGGTTTGGGAAGGAAGAAAGGAAGGCAAAGAAGAAGAAAATGACAAAGAAATGAAGAAAAAAAATGGGAGAGACCTTGCCTTAGCATCCATGAATGAAATACCAGAGATTTAGAGACACATTTGGTGATTGCTATAGCTGCATTGAAGCTTTTGGATCTGATTTGTAATGGTTGTGAGATTGATTTTTTCTTGTATCAGAGTTTTGGTTGTGACTAGCTTGTTTCTTGTTGCTTGTTATTGTAGGCAATACATGTTTAACTATAAAATCTGAGTTATCTCTCAAATTTGGTAATTTTGTGTGATGCGTCATTCTTTGGAATTCTCTCTCTATAGTTTGAATTCATGAGTTAAAAACCAAAATCTTCTTGGTTGAGTAAATTGGGCATGGTTGCAATGGTTTGATGTTGCCTATAGCTAATTGTTGAATGTGGAAATTTATGAGCTTTTTTAGTTTTCAGCCATGAAATTTGAGGGTTATTGTTGGGAGAAATATTATGATCTACTTATTTTCCTGTACATGAATATGGGCGCTTCCATTACCCAAGTTTTTAGTAGGAAAGGCATTCATTAGATGGTTCAAAATCATATTTGAAAGGAGATATGTCATGTGTTTTGAGTGTAGAGAAGAGTTGTATGAGTTTACTTTGTGGGGTTGCAATATCCAACACTTATTAATGGAGTCTTGGTATTTGATCTTGTATCAAATGCTATCAGATCCAATGTTCCTAAGTGTGCAGAGAGAGTGTCGAACGTGAGGTAGTCCAGCGCCAGGATCTTTGGGTGTAGTGTGTGAGTCTATTATCGTTCTTCAATAGAGGCTAAGGCTGGGTAGAAGGTGCTCAAAGAGAGGAGTGTCTTCTAGAAACTTTTGTTGGGTAGAGGATAAGCAAGCACAAATTTGTTGCAAGGAGGGCCTGTGACTACAGAGGGACTTGTGAGTCTCTAAAAATGTCTTTGAAGAAGAGGACAAGATAGGTTATGAGAAGGCCTATGAGGATTTCACCTATGAAAGAGTAGAAAGAAAAGAGGTTTACAAAATGGCTTATTGGAGAATTAAAGAAGATTGAGGCTAGATTGGACATGATAGAGATGGAGTAGAGAAGAGAACTTGAAGAGGCTAAAAGAAAGCATGAGCAAAGATTGTGTGAAAAGGGTAATGATGGCTAATGAAAGGTGTAAAGTTGAAAAACTTGAAGAGAAGGTGGAATGCTATCCACCAAAAGGAGAAGAGCTAGAAATCTCTTATGAAATAGAGAGTATGGGTAAAGAGGGTAGTGAGAAGAAAGATGAAAATATGTTATACTATAATCCTATGATGGGAATGTTATGTAAAGAACATGTGGGAGAAGCCCACACAATTGTGGCAAAAAGAAGGCAAGAAAACAAGAGAAGCGCAGAGAAATAATGGATAAAGAAAGAGGAGAAAACAATTACAGTGGGTTGTGGTAATTTTGAAAGCTTGGTTTTATCAAATGGTTTCTTGATTGCAGGAACTAGAGGGGACAAGGAAAAGGTGGAAGATGAAGGCATGAAGGATGTGGAAGCAATAATTTGTGAAGGAAAAATCAGGGCTATGGGTTAGGCACCCATGTTGAAGCCTTGTGCACATTAATTAATTTATTATCATCTCTTGGTTTTCCAAGGAAGGAGTATGAGATTTTTCAAGTGATTTTGGCACCTCTTGTTTCGGTTACCAACTATGGTTTTTCCTTCCACAAGTTTTATAAATTGGAGCCTTGAGATGGTAGTATCATCTTGTGTTATTTGCAAGTGTATGGAAGCATCCAAGATGTAAGAGATTGAAAAAGGTGTATCTCTCTTGTGAAGATAAATAATATACTTACCCTCTTTTCTTGTGTGGAGTTTTTCCTGAAAGGGTTTCTCCACGTAAATCCGGTGTCATATTAGTTTGATGATTTTTCTATTATGGTGAATGTGCAATCACATACATATAATCAGATTTGGTAATCTTTTTTTCAAATTTGAATATACATAAGTTAATATTGTAGCTTAATTTTATTGGCATATGGCTTCTAGTGTTGTCACTGATGGCAACTGAAGTCATTTCCATGGTCTGCAGATCAGTATCTAGTCATATCGGCAGATAAAGTGAAATACTGTGTTACCGACAGAATACTTGAAGAACAGGGTATTCGGTCAGTCAGTTAATCTGTCTACTTCACCAAATCATCGTTTTGAGTTGTGGATCCCCAGGATTGCTTGTTGAGCATGTACGTTATCTTATTACTGAATTTTGTGGTATTGCATTAGTTGTTGTACAAGCTTGGAGGTCCAATAGGATGTTTATTGTCTATTTGCTCATTGTAGCCGACTCAGTGAATGTGGCGCGTTGTGGATGTGTAAAGTGAAATTATTTAAAATGTTTTTATGTTCAAATATTTAGTTATGGGTCCCAGCTATAGTCTAGTCGACGATGTTAGATCCACATTGAAAATTTATTTGTAAATTTGGGCCGACAATTGATAATATTTCCAAGTTTTATTAAGGCCGACCTATAGCGATTTTATTTCTAGATGCGGATATATATAAGAGATTCGATATATCATTTGGTATGTGAAAAAAAGAAGTGTGGTGGTGTGTTGCGATCATCAGGAAGAGGGATTAGGAGATTATGCAAATTTTCACTTGTGCATTAAGATTTTTGCAGTGCGAGTTATGCAGAGCAGAGCAGAATTGTTGAATCAGTCAGAAGGACAGAAGATTATCTACAGAGCTTAATCGGAACTGTAATCAGGCATTGTAGATGTTATTTCATTAGTTCACTCTTTTGGATCTATTCCAAATCTCTGTAGGGCAGTGAGCCCATCCATTTTGAGTAGTAAGCTCTAGGTAGTGAACCTGAATGCAAGTGCATTCCCATTTTGTACTTCTCATTTTGGGTATACTCATATTATATTGTGGATTGGCCATCCACCATGGTTTTTCCCCTAACAGGGTTTCCACGTAAAAATTTTGGTGTTATGGGATTGTGATTATTTTCTTTCAATTGATGCATGTTTCTTTTGTTGAATGGTTAAGTAAGTTAAATGACAGAATAATAAAATTGAATTTTTGCACAACACTGATTCACCCCCCCTCTCAGTGTTGCTTGTTTCCAACAATTGGTATCAGAGCTAGTTCCTCAGAAGAAGTCTTACAGCTTGGGGAGATCTTGGAAGGTGTTTTTCAATGGATACAAGCAGTCTTCAATAGCAACTTATGGTGGCCCTTGATGATCTAGACCAATCAAAATCTAAGAACCGGGAACTGCAAGAAAATTTTGAGAATGCAGAAAAGTTCATTCAGTCACTGAAAGACAAAATCAATGAATCAAGGGAGAAAAGAAAGGAATTATGTGGTCAGCTCAAACAAAAGAACAAAAACATGGAAGATGAACAACTCAGTCTGGCTCTGAAAGAGAAAACAGAAGAATGTGAAAAGTTTTCCAAGGAGAATGTTGCCTTGAAGCGTGAAATGGAATCTATCATGATGAGAATGACCAAGGAGATTGAGGATAGAAAGAAGAATGAAGAAAAACTTGCACAGTCTTTGAAAGAAAAATTTGAACAATGTAGCCAACTAGATAATGAATTGGAGCAATCCAAGAACAATGAAGAAGTGCTTGAAAAGCAGCTTGATGATCTCAGAGTGAACTTGCTACTACAAATGAGTATAAGGAGAAATTCAAAGCAACTCAACCAAACTTGATGAGCTAATCAAAGGACAGAGGACTGATGGTGACAACGAGGTCTTGGATATGAAGAAGGAGAAAGTTTGGATCTGGACAAAGGAACTCTGGGCAAAGGAACTTTGGGCAAAGGAACTCTGGACAAAGGAATTCCGGACAAGGAAGATTCAAACAAGGAATTCAGATGAAAGGATCCAGAAGAAATCTGGTAAGGCAACCAAATGCTCAAAGATTTAATGACTACTATTATTTTTGCAACAAATTTGGTCATATGGCTTCTCAGTGTAGGAATAGAATGAATACAGGTAGACCATCATTCTCAGGTCAGTGTTTTAATTGCTATAAGTATGGTCATAAGTCAAGTGAATGCCGAATTGTGATGAATAACTTTCATAGAGATGTCAGATGCTATGCATGCAATAGATTTGGACATATTGCTAACCAATGCAGATCAAGACAAATTCAGTGGAATAGTTGGTCTGGACAGAGAAATGTTGTGTGCTACAACTGCAACAAATTTGGCCACATTGCTAGATTTTGTTGGAACAGAAGAGGTCCGATAAAACAAAACATGCAGCAGGATGTTAAAGGGAAAGGAAAAGTCACTCTTGATGCAATCAGAAAACAAATGCAGAAGAAATGGGTGAAGAAGAATCCCTCTGTAGAAGGAAATGCGCCAGCACCAGAAGCAACTTCTGGTAATTCCTTGGGGAATTAATTTTAGGTCTCTGGCATAGGGGGAGCTATCAAGAAAAACTCTTAAACCCCCTCTTGCAGGTGAATGATATTGGAATTTGGATGTGTCTAGTAGGAGAGTTGATGCTTTTCAAATGTTGTTCGCCCAGTTAGAAGCATTAGTGAAGAATATTGGAGATCTGCATAATAGTCATCTATCTCGGTGCCTAAAAGGAAGGAAACCAGATGAGTTAGGGCAAGGGAATTTATTGCAAACTAAAGGAGTTAGGTATGTGGGCAATAAAAGAACGGCTTCAACCCTCATTTTTCATATTGCATTTGGAGAAAAGCAGTTTGGAGAGCTCTGACGTGATCATCGCAAATTTGTGGAAAGATTCAAGCATAAAGGAGAATCTGCGATCAAATTTTGTTTCGTCCCTGAAAGGTATTTATTGAAAAACATGTAAATTTGTGTGATTGCAATCATGTGTGCTCCTCTGATAATCAAAGTTAAGGATAGGCTACGTCCAAAAATTAAATGGCATCCGTATAAGTCTATAGATACAAAGCCCTTAGGTGCCTCTTCATCAGTGTCGTATGGAGTCCTGCATATTGAGGATATTAGGGCTTATGTGCATCCAAACATTGAAGATTTGGGAACCTCTCATTTGATGGATTTGCACTCTCATCATATAATTCAAGATCTTACTGTGAAACTGGAATTCAAAACCCTGGAGGATAAGAAATTTGTGCAATTTGCAAAATTTCCCATATTTGAAGAAGATGAATGGATTTGATATGTGTTGAGCCGTGTCCATGATGAATTCATGTGGTTAGATGTGCCATTCAAAATCACAAAAGAAGCTAAATGTGCAATTACAGGACTAAGTTCCACCAGTAGACTTCCAGTTTTGAAGTCTGTGAAGAATGACAAGGTTACTGATACGACAAGCTCACAATGGGACAGAAGAGCAATGACGATAGACGATATTGCCGCAGTGGATGTAAAATTTGCATCAATGGTTATTGGCTATAAGATTTATCACTCAAGCTGGGAGAATTCAGTATCCGACACAGCTATCTATGCAACATATGAGATGGTCAAACAAAATGCAGACTATGATTTGTGTGAACTGCTCAAAAGCCAGTTATTGGAAAATTTGGGAAAAAACAAGAAGGATAAGAACATATTCAAATACGGTAACCTGCTGATATGTTTGTTTTTCTACTTCTCGGGTGAGGTTCCGGGAGTTGGTAAAGTTCAATGGCATAATGATGAACCGGTAGCTATTCAGATAAGGAA
The DNA here is from genome assembly GCA_007258455.2 of Sequoia sempervirens. Taxonomy (NCBI): domain Eukaryota; kingdom Viridiplantae; phylum Streptophyta; class Pinopsida; order Cupressales; family Cupressaceae; genus Sequoia; species Sequoia sempervirens. The sequence continues at coordinate 12,576 of VDFB02264723.1, read as the reverse complement.
TATATTATTTGGACTAGGTGATCGACATACCCGCAATACAATCCTATGGGGTTACTTTAAAAGCTTTCAGAATTTAATGCACGCCAGAGAGAGAATCCCTGCCACAATAGTGGAACAGTACAAAGACACTATTTGCTTCATGGTAGACATTGACCAGTGCCATATGGAAGTTGTTGATCCTAGAACAGTTTGGATCATGCCTATGGATTATGAAGTAGATGAGAACATTTTGAAGATGTATGTAGAACACCTGTTGAATTCACCTTTGGATCAAGGAGAAGAAAGGTTTGGTACTTATGCAGAGAAAAGCTTGCAAGTTCATTCAGAATTGAAAAAACCCATGATAGTCAGAAGGGTAAGAAAAGAGACAAAAGCTTTTGTAGAGAGTATGGGCATTCCTATTCAGAAACTGAAAGAAGTGAGAAGGCAAACAGATGACGCTAAAGCAACTAAAATGAAAGAAAAGACGGAATCAACTTGTCCGAGAACATCTCCTACTCACGCTAGATCTACCAGGAGTTCCCCTGTAGCTCAGTCAAATCAAGCTGAGGCTTCCAGAAAAAGGAAGAAGAATAAAAGCACAAGATCTTACAAAGTTGTGTCTACAGATGAAGAGGAAGAAACTGACTCAAAAAATAGTAAGAGAGATAAAGGCTACTGGTACTTAGGCTATCAAATTGAACAAGAGAAAATCTTCCAACAAGCCTAGTATGACTGTTGAGGAAGTTGAGAATGCAGTGGTGAAAGATGGAAATCTCAAGCCACTCTATGATTGGTATGAGACCTTTGATGAATCCGATAAGAGAATTCTTGAAGAAGCAACAATAAAGCATATGAATTTTTTTAATAAAGCTCTTGTTGAAATCATGTCTAGTTTGCCTACAAGTTTGTATGATGCTTTGGAATCTAGGAGGTTGAGTGCCATATCAAAAGAAAATTTGAGGAAGAGAGTTCTTGTCGATCTGTGCCCAGAAATGACAATTGAAGAGATGGATTTATTCCTTGAAAAAGCTAAAAAGGAATTTAAGAGCAAGACAAGAGTAAATAAACTCATGATTGGTGAAACTGACGCTGTTGTCAATGAAACTAAGGAAATTCTGGAAGAATTTTTGTCAAGGGATAAGATTAACATTGAAGAAATCAATACTAAAAATGTTCAAGGAAATGAGGAAGTGAATGTGGAGGTAAATTAAAATAAAGAAGAGAATGTGAATGAGGAGAACATGAATGTGTCTGATCCTCCAGAATTTGAGGATATTCTGACTTCTCCTAATGTGGAAAATACAGAGACACCTGTGGTAACTAAGGTCCCTGTTGAGGTGTTAGCTGAGGAAAAAGAGGTGCATATTGAAGAAGCTGAAATGCCTAAAGTCAATCCTAAATCAGAATCCAAGGTTGAAAAAAAAAAGGATCAAGAAATCAGAATAGAGGAAGTGAAGAGGTCTCTATTGGAGCAACAGGAAGAGTCAGATCCTGAGTTAGATGAAAGCTCAATTAACCTATCCACTTTGTCTCCAATTCAAATGATGAAGGTTGCTAAAATTGCTCAAGCCAAAGCCAATGAGAGGATATTGAAATCTCACATAGAGGATAGTGAACTGCTAAATCTTGCATCTAGAGTTTTACAGAAAGTAATGCCTACTTATGTTATGGACCCATCAAGTTCCTCCTCCAGTGAGTTAAAGAAGCTAAAAAATTATGTAGATTCTCATTTTGAATCTTTTGAGAAATCAACTTTGGTTAAAGTGAAAAAGAAGTTCAAGAAGAGATTTGGTAGCCTAAATGAATTGATTGCCAAAGACAAAGATCTGTTAGGCACTTGCATGAAAAATATTCAAGGTACTATGTCTGAAGGAGGAAAAGTGTACAAGTCTTGCTTGGCCTTGTCAAAATTTACTGAAGCAAATGAGAAGAAGGTGAAAGACATTGAACAACAATTGGTCACTATTTCCAATACTTTTGACCCATTAGCCAATAGTGTTTGTAAACAAGAAAGTCAGGTAATGTCCCTGTTCAACCAAATAAAGAGTCTGAAACTTGAAAATGAAAGGATTATTGGGAGAGTATGTGAACTCAGGGGATTAATAAGTACAAAGATTGAGGTAATGGTGAACGCTTTGAAAGAGGCTAAAGATGTTATGGCCGCTCCAGATCCGATAAGTCTCGAAGCAGCAAAAACATTGTCATATCTTCTTTGTGGTCATATAACCATTTTGGAGAGTTTGAGAAGTGTTTGGGACTCAAACTTAAGTGGACTGAAGAATGACTTTGCAGACGTCTTCAAATTTTTGTAAGTCTCAGGTTATGTTTGTACAACTTTGCAATTTTGGATTCCCCAATTTTGTCATTGATGTCAAAGGGGGAGAGAGTGCAGGGAAAAATGTCTTGACATTCTTAGGGGGAGTAGTATTTTGAATTTTGGCAGTGTACTTACCAATTTCGACACTTAGTCATTTTTCACTAAGTGTTGCCATCAATGCCAAAGGGGGAGATTGTTGGCATATGGCTTCTAGTGTTGTCATTGATGGCAACTGAAGTCATTTACATGGTCCACATATCAGTATCTAGTCATACCAGTAGATAAAGTGAAATACTATGTTACCGACAGAATATTTGAAGAACAGGGTATCTGGTTAGTCAGTTAATTTGTCTACTTCACTAGATCATCGTTTTAAGTTGTGGATCCCCGAGATTGCTTGTTGAGCATGTACGTTATCTTATTACTGAATTTTGTGGTATTGCATTAGTTGTTGTACGAGCTTGGAGGTTCGGTAGGATGTTTTTTGTCTATTTGCTCATTGTAGCCAACTCGGTGAATGTGGCACGTTGTGGATGTGTAAAGTGAAATTATTTAAAATGTTTTTATGTTCAAATATTTAATTATGGGTCCCAACTATAGTCTAGTCGATGGTGTTAGATCCACATTGAAAACTTATTTGTAAATTTGGGCCGACAGTTGATAATATTTCCAAGTTTTATTAAGGCTGACCTATAGCGATTTTATTTCTAGATGCGGATATGTATGAGATTCGATATATCATTTGGTATGTGAAAAAAAGAAGTGTGGTGGTGTGTTGCAACATCAGGAAGAGCAATTAGGTGATTATGCACAGTTTCACTTGTGCATTAAGATTTTTGCAGTGCGAGTTGTGCAGAACAGAGTAGAATTATTGAATCAGTTAGAAGGATAGAAGATTATCTACAGAGCTTAATCGAAACTGTAATCAGGCATTGTAGATGCTATTTCATCAGTTCACTCTTTTAGATCTATTCCAAATCTTTGTAGGGCAGTGAACCCATCCATTTTGAGCGGTGAGCTCTAGGCAATGAGCCTGAATGCAAGTGCATTCCCATTTTGTACTTCTCATTTTGGGTATACTCATTATATTGTGGATTGACCATCCACCGTGGTTTTTCCTCTAACAGGGTTTCCATGTAAAAATTTTGGTGTTATGGGATTGTGATTATTTTCTTTTTGTTGATGCATGTTTCTTTTGTTGAATGGTTAAGTAAGTTAAATGACAGAATAATAAAATTGAGATTTTGCACAACACTGATTCACCCCCCTCCCCTCCCCTCCCCCCCCTCTCAGTGTTGCCTGTTTCCAACAAATTTCACCTTATTTTCAACAACTTATTGATATCATCTTTTTCTATGATAATTACAAAGTCTTCCATGATTACCAAGATCGCATTGTATGATTCTATGCATTGCCATGATGATCATCATTTTTCTTCTAACAAGCTTATCATGGTGACATATAACACTCTTGTGTTTACTAGATCCTTCTTATGCTTCACATTATTATCTCTAGCATATTGGTCACATGTAGTACCAATTCATATCTTTTTTCATTATTACAAGATCATTTGTGGCTATTATGTTTATCTTCACATTAACCCAAGTTGTTCATGTTTATGCTCATCATGAATACATCTTACACTCACATAATTATAAGGTCTATGATTTTCTTGATGATATCTCACCTTTGCTTGATCTTGCAAGACACCTCTATCTAGCTCTTTGTGGCTATATTTCATGTCACATTATTAGCATTTTTTTATGGTATTACATAATGCTATCTTTACATTGGTATATGATCATTGAGATTTCAATATCTTTATCTACTCTCCTCCAATCTACTTGCATCCTTTGTAGCAACTAGTTGTAGGGGAGCATATGTGGTCGCTAGCATTCCCCTTATCTAAGCATGCTTGCAAGACTATCACATGATTCAAAGCTATCCGTGAATAGTATAACACCTCTTTGAGTGCACTATCTATATGCCCTATTGCTTATATTTCTTATCCCCAACTCTTTTCTCTTTTCTTGTTGATTATGGACAATACATTATTGTTTTAAATTCCTATATGATGCTACTCATTGCTTTCATTTTTTGCTTTGTAAATTTTCAAGATGGTGCACTCATTTCAAAAGAACGGGAAACAAGGCAGAATCTTCATTTATACTAGTCTTTTCTACGAGTGTGTTTATACTTTTATTTTGCTTTCTTCTATTTACTTTGGCATGCATCCTCATAATAGTTCATATGCATATCAAATTGGGGGAAACATATAATAGTGAAAATCTCACATATGTCTTTTTCCTTCTAGTTTTCGGGCCCACTTCAATTAGAGTAACCTTTATGCAACAATAAGCATACATGGGACAAATTTTTAATTGAAAGTGGACACACAACCCAAGCCTTGTCCATTCCTATCTTCACTCATTCCCACAGACCAATTTTGACCTTCAATTTACTCATTTTCTACCACCAGCCACATCTACAATCATAGAAGTGATCTTGATCACTTTGCACTCTCAAAAATGACCATTTCAAAAAATAAAATATTCATATGGGGTCAACTTTACCTCTCTTTACAAATATTGTGTGCCAATTTAACACACAAAATGTTATGTTTATGACTCAATGTTGTATTTAAAGGAGTTATCCTAGTTCATTTTAGAGTCTCAAATTACCAAGCCATACCTAGATCTCATGCATATTATAGCTATCATTTATTATTATCGAAGTAGTTGCATTTGTACAATCATCTAAGCCACCTTGCAAGTTTGAGAGTGTTGACCTTAATCATTTATCTAGCCATTAAATCAATACTTTTATGAACTAATTATATGTGCTACATGCAAACCATAAAGCACAAGAACCAATGTTTACATGGGAAAAATCTAAGAACGTTGAGACAAGCTAAAAGTGAGAATCTAAAAACTGGCGAGGCACAAACTAGATCTACATTTACAAGCTCAAATCTGCAATCCCAAAAGTGATCCAGATCAATGGTTGGTAGCATTCATTAATTCCAAAATATTTGTCTAATCACTGATATTCTGCATTATTGACAAATCACCATCCAACATTTATCACAATTTTCCAACTAAATACTTTCATTGTTTTATTGAATTTATAAAACATTTATTTATTTATCAATCTCTACCTCTTAAATCTAAAATAAATTTTAAATATTGATGCGCAAAAGATTTATTTATATTTTCGTTTTCACCCCCTCAACAACCTTAAAAAACGAAGAAAAGAACATCTACAGGTGAAACGAAAATCTAGTTTAATTATAAATTTGGGCCATGCACTTAAATAAAAAAATTGTGGTTCCAATTTTGTAACGATATTATATTAATGAAAATATTATCATATACACTTTATAGCTGCTTCAAAGAGAAAATATAATAAACTTTATCTATACAAAAAGTTGTGAACAGGACCAAAGAATTGTGTGTTGGCAAACATGAAGCATTGGACACAATTTCTTTTGTAATTGAAGTAAAATTTGTTCACTAGATTCCAAATATATACAAAGCCAATTAAAAAAAATGGAGAAACATAAAAAAAAAAGTTAGTTAGCAAACATTGCTAGCATAACCCCTCCCTGAATTCTAATATATAGTATACTTTCATACTATAATATCCCATCCAAACGTGGAATAATTATGGAATATAAAGCATGTCACTGAATATGAGAATGTACCAAGAGAGAAAATGTCATGAGTTCCAACTTTCAACAATTAAATTATTGCTAAAAATGTTGGCTTTTCCACTAAAATGGTGACACCTTGGCCATTTCTGCAATTACTTCATTTGCAGTGACTTTCAGCAATTAAATTATTGGCTTAAAATGTTGGTTTTTCCACTAAAGTGGTGACACCTTGGCCAGTTCTGCAATTACTTCATTTGCAGTGTTCTCAACCTTCTTGTACAGTGGGTGTTTGGGCCCACCACTAGCTTTTCTCCAATCATTGCACTGATTTATAATCTCATCTTTCTTGTGTAGAAAGTGCGTTATAATTACATCTTTAAAGCTAGGATCTGGCTCCTGAAGTGCGCCAAGAATAGCAATTTTCAAAGTATTATATCTGTGGCTTCTATTTTCTTCTTCAGCAGCATCGCAAGCAGAATAATTACCATAATCATCTTTATCTTCATCATCATCATCTTCTGTCCACATCTCATTTCCTGGTTCATTATAGAATGGATCTGCTACAAATATCAAGCTCTGAATTGAAACGAGAACTTGCAATATAGTGGACCTCCATGGTTGCCAGCCAGGACCATCCCATGTTCCAAGCAAACTTAAGCAGACCTTTCCACTGTTATATAGGTTTGGATTAAAACGCACCATTCCACATCCTGTTGTAAGAAAATGTACTTGAGGTGGCACTTGAGGATAATCTGTCACCACCCAAAAACACAGTTGACACATTTCTTCAAAAAAAGTCATTACATTTGAGAGGAGACAAAATATATCAAACTTAACTCTTTCCATTGTTTTCTTTAATAGATCTAGTTATTCTCAGTGTTATTATAAGCCTTCTTTCAGTAATTTTCTCTCTTACTGTTTCAGGAAGGTAGGTTACGTTTCAACTTCATAAACATGTGGAGTAGTAATGCTCGTATTGAAGTTACATACAAATATTGTTATACTTAATAATGTTAAAATTCAAAAATATCGGTGTAATTTTCTGAAAATGGTAGTTATCCAGGATTTATCGTACAATCAGTACAATCAGTTTATCTCATATTGTGCAATTGCCATTCCTTAGACAAAGACCATTTATTTGCTCAAAGATTGTAATTGCAGTAATTAATCATTAAAGTTAGAAGCCCTCTGGCACTAATCTAGCCCTGGTTTGAGTAGTTGAAGGTTGAATATCAACTCTTTTCAGCCCAAAGTAAGAATATCTAATAGTTTCTTCGAAAAAACTACCTATGGTAAAGGTAAAATATCCTTTTCAGCCCAAAGTAAGATTATCTAATAGTTTTTTGAAAAAAATGCATATGGGTGAAGGTGGAATCAGTTCTTTTCAGCCCAAATTAAGTGTATCTAATATTTTTCTTCTAAAACTGCATATGGTGAAGGTAGAATATGAATATCAGATCTGTTCAGAGCAAAGTAAGCATGTATCTAATGGTTTTTCATTAAAACTACGTATGGTCAGGAAATTGTAAAAACCGACTTTTTTGTGTTCATACCTGGTGGCAGATAAATATCAAATATAAAGACTCCATTTTGGTATGGGGTTCCTTTAGGACCCACTATCAAGGCTTTCAGCAAATCCATTCTCACAGGATCCACACGTACATGTATACTAGAATCCCACTCCAGAGGAAGACTTGTGGTCAAGGAAGCTGTCTCTTTCAGAATATACAACATCCTTTTCTTATTGTGCACACCTGTGTTATCAATGCTCTGTAGATTTGCACCTGACTCATCAAAATACTTGCTGTAGGTGTGACCTTGAGAGCCTGTTCCAATCAAAGGATACTCACTAAATTGTAGCAGCCTTAAACTATCTTTATACAACAGGACATTCTTATGATGGTCTGAATTGACTTTATCTTCCATGTTTACAGAACCTTCCTCTTTTGAAGCAGCTGTAGTCTGATCTGAAACCGCTTCCCCATCTTCTTCCATTCTCGAACATATATCCCCTGAAACAGAAGGATCACATTCTGCGAGGGATTCTTGCTTCTCAGCTGCAACTGATAATTTCTCATAGCACTCCAAAAGACACCTAGCCACATGGAAATCGGCTTCCGTGTCTATGTCATCATTTCTATCTGTGAATCGATTGACAATGATCTTTGCTTGCTCATATATGTTCTTCATTTTCATAATGATAGAAGAATCATTGACTGTGTTACAATGCACGTTAGAACCTCCTTTTCTGACAGACTGGAAGCAGGATCCCTTCAGCAACATCAGAAGTTCTGGGTATTGTGCCAATGTTTTCAACAGGTCTGCCAGCTGAAGATACAATTCACTCCTACCACAGATATCCATCATGGAATCATTGGTCACTAAGTATTCTAGAAATCGGCCAACTACATTTTCCTGACCAAGCAGAACATGAGCCGAAAAACCTAAAATGGGTTGAAGCTGGTTTGCAGCTCTAATCTGAAGAACATCTGTTAGAGATTTCAGCACACTTTCTGCCTGGCAATCAAGTTCCTTTTCTACCTTTCTTACATTCTCCTCCGTTGAATTATCTTCATTTCTGTTACCACCAAATCCAGTACCTGGTCCCCAGACAGTCTTAATATTTTCCATAGAACCATATTGGTCCGATAAAGGAAAAGGAGTCCCACTAGAATCAGTATTAAAAGTTGTTGTACTAGGTTGATTCTCAGAATTAATTGTTCCTGTGGTATTCTTACCACAAGATGTACCAGGTGGGGGATCAGATTTAATGGTTCCTGTGATATACTCATTGTAAATCACTTCAAGATTTGTCACTAGATTATTGATTCTGTAATTTGTTGCTTCTCTGCAAATATGACCACCTGTGCATCCACTTTGCTTACTCTGAGTTTCAAAGGCAAACCCACATGCAACACACCTAGAAATGTCACAATTTGTGCATACCCATGAATCCTGACATTGAATACTTTCATTATACGCAGTACTGTGTGATTGATTCGCCTCCTCGTTGTTGTTATTCATTCCTGTAAAAAGTATTCCAAATAAAGCTTAGGAAACAATATTGATCTAAGAATTCAGCTGTCTATAAAGATGTACTGAGTCTATAGAAAGAAATGAACCATTGATTAACAGAAGGCTCTAAATTCACATATGCAGAATACTCACTTTCATTAAATTGAAGCACCATACCTTTTCCTTTAATGGAGGACATGCTTGGGCATTTTTTTGCCATCCTCTCCTTACACTTAATACAACAAATCCTATTGGCACTAGACGGCTCACAGTAGAGATCTCTACAAGCAGTTCTTATCCAGTTCTCATAGTTCTTCACAGTATCAATATCAAGTAAATCGATCATGTCTGCTTTACTGAGCTCCATTCCACACCTAGCACACAAAAAGTCATTTTTAACAATTACTTTCTCCTCACTACCATATAAAAATAGAACTCTTAACTGAATATTTTATCCTCTTCCTGATAAATAATTCTAACCTTGTTTACTTTTGTTCAGACTGCCTAAACTCCAACAACCGTGTTAGAGTCAATTTAGCACATATGGCACAGTAACTCCCATAAGTACCTTAAAAGTTGCTTGTACTTACCTCTGATCTGGGCATAGCAATTGTATCCTGATCACATCATATGAGGGTTCCTGTGTTGTCATTGACTTCTCGACTAGAGATGCCACGTGAGCTCTCAAGCAAACTTTACAAGTGACATGCATGCAACTGGTGAGAAAACCACCACCATGATTCTGATGTCTACACTTACTTAATGAACCTGACACATCAAGACAAAATTTCAATTCTCTTTCAGAAATAAAACAGTAATCAACTTCAAAGAGGAAAAAAGAAGGATCAAAATGCTGTAAGTCCTATGTGTAAATCTATCAGGCACATATGGTACAGATCAAGTTTAATACATGCAGCACTTGAGGTGCAACAAATGTAATACAAAACCAAAGTTTGATACAATAGTACAATTTTTGTTTTCTATGCCTGCAAATCCGAGCTCTTAGGAACTACACTATAATGTCTTCTTTTTGGTAATTGCCATTAGCTTACTTCAGAGCATCGAGTTTCAAAGATGGCTTGCACTAGGAGTTCATGAAGTAAGCAAATTTAATGTCTTTTATACTGTCTACTATTTCGTATAGGCATGTCCCTTTTAAAATCTGATAAATTGTGTTCCGTGGCACATGCTTGCCAACCATTTCAGGATTAGCTTCCCTTAAATGTTCCAGAATTGGAAACAAGTCTTTAAGGATAAAATAATTGCAACATTAAAACAATAAAAGTTTGTTTGTCTCTGCTTCTACAGAGTAACTCCTCTGTTAGGACTAGGTGTTGTACACCTTGCAAGTCCTTGTAATGTTTAATTAATGTAATGTGTTGTAAAATTGGCGCCTCATGGAATGGGATGTCACCCTTGGGAAGAATCTCAAGATTCTTTAGATGACACATGATGCCACTTGGCAAATGTATTATGATGAGTGTAAGAGAGCATTGAGATGAGAGTTATACAACGGACTAAGAAGAGTATCTTGAACTGTCTATTTTGGGAAATGTGTAAGAGCATCTTGGAAGAGGATTTTTATATCTTCCAAATGAAATACCTAGTTTGATTGGTTGACTATTCAAACAGTGGGAGTTACACTTGCTTGCATGAAAGATGGTGCTTGTGTTTGAATGGTTCTCTTGACCATGTGTTGGACACCCCCTTTGGAAGCTCATAATTTTACGGAAACCACAAGTGGTTTCCTAAATGGCTCATATAATATAAATATAGGCCTTGGGTTGGAGGTTTAACATTGCATTGGATGGTATTGCAAGTTTACGGCATGGAATTGGCTATCAACATGTTGTCTAAGTGTTGACATTAGTGCTATACATCATTTGTGAGGTCTTCTCATTGAATTGGAAGACTTGTTCGAAGTTAATATGGTGTGATCTACATTTGAGGCTGAGTTTTTTACTCGTAAGGGTTTTCCTTGGGTATATGTTGTCATTCTTTTTCTTATTGCTTCTTTCATTTCTATCTTTTTGCTTGGTTTAAGCTTTACTTCTGATTTATATCAGCACATAAGATCAGAGTTAACACATGTTTATTGCTCCTAACTAAAGTTATTAACCCATATATTTAACATTTGGTATCACCGCTTGTGTTGGATTTGTTTTGTGTAGGGACACCGTCTTTGAGTGGTTTAATGGCAAGTTCTTCAAGAGTGGAGATTGAGAAGTTCAATGGCCAGAGAAGTTCAATGGCCAGAACTTTAAATTATGGAAGCTGAAAATGGAGTATATTTTGATGGAAAGAGATCAATGTATTGTGGCTATTGCTCAATTAGACCTTCTCCCTTCTATAATGGATTAGGATGAACATGATATGCTTGACAGAAAAGCTAGAGGCACCATTCTATTTTACTATACCAAAGAATGTTTTAGGGGAAGAAACAGCACAAAAAATGTAGGGTAAGATTGATAGTCTATATCATACTATGAGTCTAGTGAATAAGTTATTTCTTAAAAGGAAAACTATATTCATTAAACATGAATGATGGGAATTCTATTGTTGATTTCTAAGTTACCGTTCCTAATACTAATTTGGGTTTGGATTCGAGGGTTCAGTTTGTGGGTTTGGTAAAAAAAATTGGGGTTGGGTTCGTCCATACAAAAACATATAAAAACCAGAAACATATACATATTTGCAGCAATAATTAAGTTCAAAATACACCACAGATAGCATCTTATATTATATAATAAACAAAACCACCATATTAATTATCAAATATTAGTCAAACTTGAATGTCATGATATATATTGAAGTTAAAAAATAATAATGTCAAGTGTCAACGATCAGCCATCATTGATCAAAAATCATATGGGTCTTCAAAAATATCATCATCACCATCCATATTAGATGATGTAGGTACTATTAAATTAGAAGAACCACAAATAGTGCCATTGGACTAGCATTGGCACTAGAACTAGCACTCTCATGCTCACTAGTTGGCTGCTTGTCAACATCAAGTGTAGCAAAGTGGGAAGTGGAAGCATCCAAGTCAATATGCTTTGGCTCGATATCTTCCTTATAGCCACTTTGTTTGTGTGTAAGAAGCAACAAATGTGAATGCACATACACCAAGTCCTCTACCTTTTTTAGTGTAGTCGATTGCGCTTTACTGAGCGGATGAAGGAGTATATGCTCCAATTCCTCTCAAATGTAGATAAACTAGCAAGCTATTAAGACAAAATTATAGAGTTAAGAGTTACAAAATTTAAATATAAATCAAACTTAAAATATAAAATATTTTTTTTATAAAACTTATTTGCAATAAAATTTTGATCGCAAGAGGTTGTAGGTGTGTGAATAATTGGCCTTGGAAGTACCACCAACTATGAACATAAACCTTATACTTGTCCTAAAGAGCATCAATACTATAGCTATTGGCGGATGCAAAATCCATGAACTCAACCCTCACTGCACTTGCATGTCATGATCAATGAAGAGTTTGTGAAGAGCTCCCTTGTACCCTTCATTGAGTTCAACATCTCTATATGGGGCAACTCTTGTTGTCACAGAAAGGAGCTCAACACTATAATATTGTTAAACACATCAGAAT